>JAJMAS010000054.1:0-48601 GCA_030565065.1 Pichia cephalocereana | reverse complement strand
TATTATTATTATTATTATTGGTATTTAAGTTTATTTATAAAAGTATCTAAAAGTATCTAAAAGTATCTAAAAGTATGTATATGTTATTTATCTAGAAGTAAAGTTATAAAATAAATGAATATAATAGTGATGTACCTAGTATACCCCATACTAATGTATTCTTCTTATAATTATTATTCATTTTACCATTACCATGATTCGAACTAACTTCTCTATGTGCTGTACTTGATAATTGACTTGTAGATAATGATGATGTAATTACACTACTACTACTCATTTCGGTTGTCGTCGGTATATTATATACTGATGATCTTGTACCTGTTATTATTGATATACCATTGTCCTCTATACTGTTTTTATTATCATTATCATTATCATTATAGTTGTAATTATCTATTGTATTAGTTGTTAATGTATTGGTAATTTCACTTGAGATAATATTAATAGTATCTGAAATACCAATAGTTGGTTCAATATCTGTTGTAATTGGTACTAAATCTGTATAAAAACCTGTTGTCATTTTTCTTATTTAAAATATGTCGTTACAAAATAAGATAAGAAAAGTACAAAAACTAAGAATATACATTTAATACAAAACGTAAGACTAAATATTTTCAGGAACCAGGAACCAGGTACCGTTATATAAATAAGAATCATCGTCATAATAATAATAATACACTCATTACTTCATAACAATATAAAACACGAACAAAACTTTCATTCTTATTGTTTTCCTCTTTATACTTTCACTGTACCTGCATATTATCAATTATAGTATTGTTTTATACACTATATAATTATTATTATAGCTATCATTATTACTATAATTATTATAGTTATTATAATACAACATTATTTACTGTTTATATATAGTTTATACCGCGTTCACGACATCCCTATATTATCTTATAACTCATCATCATAATCTCTACGAGAACCAAGTCGATTACCAAATACTTGATGTCTTAATTCAATTATCTTATTAACTTCCTTATCACTAATTGACTTCTTATAATTGATTAATCTATCTAACCAATCTAAAAATTCATTATTAATTGGGAATTTATAAGCCTGGTTGTTAGTATTACCATTTCCATCCCTCATATTATGTAAAATGTCTAGAATTTCTCTATACTCTTCACTATCACTACTCGGTTCAATACTTACAATTGATCTCTGTACTATATCTGCATATTTACTATCAATTACATCACTATTACTACTATTATCATTAATATTATCATCGTTATCATCATCATCTTCCTCTCTCTTTTCTAGACCATCTTTCTTCATATCTTCAAGTAAATTCATAATCCTTTCCCTGACACTATAATCACTAACTTTACTATACAAAACAATTAATGATTTTTCAATTCTAGCTTTCTTAACATATTCATCAAATAAATTATTATTAATTAATGATCCAATTAATCCTAATTTACGTTTGATTATTAAATTATTATCTTCATATTGTACTAATTTCGATAAAAATTCTTCAGGTTTATTTAGATATTCAAGTAAAACTTTTTGAGCTTCAATATTATTTCTAAATGTTGATGATAATATCATATATGTCATATCTTGAATAGTTGAATATTGTTTATCACTGAGGAAAAACTTATCCTCAATAGTATCTTCTCCCTTACTGTTATATAATCCTGTAATTTTTAATAATGATTGGAAATGATGTGAAATTTCAACTCCTGTTTCAATATCTGATGACCATTCAATTAATTGTTCAAAATTATCTTTAATTATAATAAAACTTGTCTTAGAATATTGTAAATTAACAAATCCTTCAATAAATCCAATTAATGAATCAAACTCTCCTTCATTATGATGTTTTGAAACAACAATTTCATGATTTTTGTTACTATCTTTCTTTTCTGTTAATTTTGCCATTTTCTTTAAATTATCTAAATCTAATCTAATATCTAATCCAACTGGTATAATTTGACCCTCTTTAACTTCTTTCCATTCAATACTTGGTTCAAATAATTTGGGATAACAATTTAATGGATTACTATCAGGACAAATAATTTCACTATTATCTATCTCTAAGTTATTTTCACAATTGATTAATCTTAATAATGTTAAAAAAACAGTAAGGATACTGTATTTCATCAGTTATATATTGTCTTTATAGATCTAGTGCAATACAGAACAGAACACGTATAACATGTATAACCATTATTGTGGCTGGTGTATTTATAATAATATCTCTTTAAATCTTACAGATTGAGAAATTTGAGTTTTTCAACTTCAATGATAATAATCCTTGCATAATTTGAAGGCTCTATCATAAGACCATTCTTTCTTTTAGACAAACAACAATGTCATTGAATGGATTCGTGTTACCTTCATTAACTAATGCGAAACCAACAGTTGGTTTATCTGAAATAAAGAGTAAACCTGTATCATTCGTTAATGAACATGAAGTTGAGAGTTCAGAAATTAATGAAATTGAGGAGGGGGAAGAACATGATACATTACAGAAAAGTATTGAATCTTTGTTGATTAATAAGGAAAATGAGGATAAGTTAGAAGAACATTTAAAAGAAGTAGATAACGAAGAAGAGGACAATCAAGACAATGATGATGAGATAGTAAATGATACCATAGAACAAAATACTCCAGTTTCAACTGCTACAACTGGTATGACCTCAAATATTCCAACAATGAATGGTCCAACCCTGAAATCTTTACTAGATGCTAGAACTGACAGTAGTATAATTGATATAAATAAACAAGAAACAAATGGTAAAGGAATGTTGTTAAATGAATCAAGTGATGAAGATGAGGAAGAAGAAGAAAAAGAAGTGGAAGAGAAACAAGTTGAAACTAGTCCTCCAAATAAGTTGCAAATACCAATTGAAAATAAGGATGAATCATCATCTGATGAAATGAGTATTTCTGAAGAAAAGGCTTGTATGAATGAACAAGATAAGAATGATTTATTACAAAATAATACCCAAGATAATGATGAATTACTAATTAATGAAACACTTGATGATATAAATAATGAAACAAATGTATCGGATAATGAAGTTGAAGATAAAAATGAAGAGATAATCAATAAAGAAGTTGAAAATGAAGTTAATAAAATCAAATCATCAAAGAGTACCGATACCATTGAAAACTCATTAAAAATTAATTTGATTGATAACGATAAAGATGATGAGAATGATAACATTGATGATGAAACTAAGAATAATACCAATGACTCTAAAGTTGAAGAAAGACTTCAATTAGTTAAGCAACGTAGTAATTCAATTAAATTTATACCAAATCCACCATCTAATTTAAGTAAACAAAGATCATTTGATTTTCAAGAATTTTTAGTGCAATTCAAATCAAAAGACTGTGAACCAATTCATAAATACTTAAAATCATTTATTAGACAATTTGGTCAAAGAATCTGGACAGTTAATGAACAAGTTAAACTGATTAAAGAATTTGAAGAATTTTTATTTAATAAGTTAATACAGTTTAAACCATTTAATGAAATTAATAATGATGAAATTAAAATTAATAACTGTAAAGAAGGTTTAGAAAAATTAATTATGACCAAAGTTTATCCAGTTGTTTTCAGTCCTTGTATGTCATTTATTAAATTAACAGATTCTCATAAACATGATAAAATTATGGATAGAAAATATCTTACAAATACTTATCTCTATGACTGGATAGAATTTAAACATCTTGATCTAAATATTAATGTTAAAATTGATTCTAAATTTATAACGCTGGCGTCAAAGGAATTAAGTAAGATTGATGAATTCAAATCACCTAGAGATAAGATTGTTTGTATACTTAATTCATCTAAGTTAATATTTGGATTAATTAGACAACAGGAGAAAACAGAGGAAAATGCAGATTCATTTGTACCATTATTAATTTATATTTTAATTCATTCAAAGGTTAAACATTTATATTCTAATCTTCAATATATTGAAAGATTTAGACATGAAGAATTTTTGATTGGTGAAACATCATATTATGTCAGTACAATGCAAATAGCATGTAATTTTATTATTAGTTTAAATAGAGATCAACTTACAATTTCAGATGAAGAATTTCAAGATCAAATGAATAAATCTAAAATACGATTTGAAAAATTACAACAACAGGGAGATTCATCAATATCAGGTATTTCACCATCCCCATCTGATGTATTAACAAAAAGTGCGGAAATGGTTAAACAATCATTATCCAATTCAATCAATAGTATTATTAACAATATTAACAGTATTGATGCTGATACAGAAGATACTAATGACGCAACACATAATAATTCTACAAGACAATCAACACGACGTAGAGAGGCGGAACAACAATTACTTCAAGCACAGAATGAATCATTAGCAGAAGCAAGAGATAATAATGCTAAGGAAGAGATAGTTAATGGACTCATTTCAATGTTCCCATCAATGGATGCCAATCTTATCAGAGATGTTGTAAGAGAATGTTCATTTGATGCAGGTTTAGCAGTAGACGCGCTTTTAGAATTACAGTGAAAGTGGAATAAGAATTTTTATTAGGTAAACAAAACAACGCGTTATTATCATTTATTTACGTTTCATCTGGTGAAACGCGTTTTGACAGGTACATGATTTGACAGGATTGATACTTTTAGATGATTGATATTTGATTAATATAATTAAGAACTCTTGCTATATTCCTAATAACGTTTACTTCGTCTTTGTATATTCTATTCCTTTATTCTTTTATTCTCTAATATAGTTATTGTAAAAAATCATCCAAAACTGTAATGAAAAAATCACGTTCATATTCAACAACTCCACTTTTCTCAATTCAAGAAGCTGTTGATTCATCTTCAAGTATCAATCAAATGGGAAATCATCATCCATATCAATATGAACAAGATAAATTGAGTACCTTGTTAACTAATTATAATAAATCAGAGAATGAATATTTGATTGAATTGAAAGTATTAGAAAAAATTTTACTTGAGTTCGATCCTGTCTATAATAATTATTTTGATTCTTCATTAGATGATATAACTAATGAAATGGTATCTATTAGAAAAGAGAAAAATAATGATTTATTAAATATCGTTCAACAAATGATTGTTAAACATACATCATTAATTCAAATTATTTCAAATAATTCAGATTTTGATGATCTAATCTATCAACTATCAAATTGTGGAAAGGATATAGTAAGTAATTATAATGATTACTTAAAATTTTATAAACTTGATGTTTTACAAGCCAAAACTGAAGTTAAAATTAGAAGAAGACCAATGATTAGAGTTAGATATTTAAATACTTTTTTTAAAAACCTGAAAGATATATTAATTACAATTGATGAAAGACCAAATTCTAGTGAAATTATTTCAAATATGGAAGTTATTATTTTCAAACTTACTAAATGCCTGGAAGATTGTAGAAAAATTGATGAAAATGAAAAGGCAAGATGTGATTCATTAATTAATTTTACAAATGCAAAGGACATCGTTTCTCTGAAAAGTGTTGGTGTTCAGTTAAATCAAAGAGATTTAGATAATTCTGAAGTTTTCATTGTTGATTTACATTATTTGAACATAAATGAAAGTGCATCATTGAATTTTATGAAATTAGAATTATTTATAACATTATCTGAATATATTTCAATTGTTCAAAAGGATAGTTTTGGTAAAACATTAGTTTTCACACCAATAAAAAAATCTGAATTTCAATTTCATAAGGGTAATATTCAAAATAATTTAACTTCACTTTTATTTAATCATTCAATTCATTCTTCCAAAATTCAATTATGTTTTACATTTGATTCACAAAATGAAAAATTAAATTCAATATTGAATGATTTTTTTCCAAAATTAGAAACTCCAGTAACACAGTCAACTGTTTCATTTGGTTTAGGTATAATGGTTCCTCAAGTTGAAACACCAATTAAAGAACCAATTGAAGTTGAAACAAAATTACCATCACCAAAGACTGAATTCACATTTGAGATTCCACAACCAAACAAACAAACTAATATACCCAAATCAATTGATACAACTAAAAAGAGAGACTTTTTAACTGAAATACTGGTCCAAACTGCAAATGATGAAATTTCTGATGATGAAAGTGAAAATATTGAACAACAATCTCATAATGTTAGTGAAAATGATAATATTTCATTACCACCTATAAACAGATTACCAACCCCTGTTAAGAGTATCATTCCACCACCTACTGAAGTTAATGAAACTGAAATTAAGAAGAAAATTACAAGAAAGCCAACACTTGATTTAAGTAAATATCAGAATAGTATTGATACAAGTATTGAAAATCCAAAACGTAAGAAATCTTTATTTGGATCATTCTCTAATTTGCTTTCAAAGAAGAAATCATCATCCTCAATATCCTCTAATAATAAAATTAAATCACAAACTATAAATCATACACCCGACTTAAAACCAAGAGAAGTTTCACCAACTAAATCATTAAATTCAATTTCTTCAAGTATAAAAGATGAAATTTTAAGTATAATTTCAAATCCTGATTGTGTTTCCAAATCTATATCAATTGCCAAAATTTCATTATGGACAACAAATTCATGGACTAAAAGTAGAGAAACTAGTATAATTTTACATTGTTTAAATGATAAATTTTATTTAGGATTTTACAATACAATGATTAAATCCACATCTGATAAAACAATTTCATCATTAGATACATATTCAGATTCTAATAAACCAATCTTATTAGTGAAAATCAATGAAAATACCGATTGTACATTTAATACAATTGATATTCATGTAACAACTGAGAGTTATAAAGGTAATAATTTAACAATAATGATCAAACCAATTAATAGACAAGATATGCGAATTATTAGTAATGTTTTAGTTAATCCTGATATAATTGACACATTATTAGTTAATAATAATGAAAGTTATGATTCGGAGGTAAGTTATCAATCTGATAAAATGATGTTACCAAAGATGGATAGCTTTTCATCAATTGAGAGTGAAATTGAAAATGATAATGTAAATAATGGTAAAGTTCATGAATTTCAATATGAAGAACAAAGTTATGCAACTAAACATTGGACAAGTGTTGCATCATTGAAAAAAATTGAAAATGGTAAAATTATTGATTTAAATAGATGTGTTTTAAGTGTTGAAAATAAGGGTAATGATTCAATATGTATTGATTTGACAGGTTTTGAATTTGGTAATATTGAATTAAATGTAAGTAAGGAGCAAATTGATAAGATACAACTTAGAGAGGTATTAGTTAAAAGAAATGAAAATGAAGTTGATTCAAATGATTATCTTTTAATTTTTGATTCTATCAGTGATGTTAATTTATTTCATGAATGCATTTATTAAATTTAAATATGTGTAATATGTATAATGTATAGTAGAGAAAGTACAATTAATCTAATTATTATAAAAATGCGAATAAATATATTATATGTTATTATTTACAGGAACTTATATACACTAAAAGGACTCCTCAACCTATTTATTCAGGTTTAGAATTATGAGCAACAATAGCAACACTTGCTAAATTTCTTCTTATATCAACTTTATCAACATCATGAGTATCTTCAACTTCCCCCCATCTTTTAGTTTGTAAAACAGTTTCTAATGTTACTAATCTAGATAATTCATCAATTGATAAATTAAATTTATCATTATAATCAGAATTTCTTAAAATTGTTACACCTGCAAGGAATGATTTACCAACAAGAACTGCTTTTTCTAATGCAACTAAATCCCAAGTTGACAAACTATTTAAATAATTTAAAACAGCTGTATGAGTATGATTAGTTTGTTGATTACCAATTAAACCATCAGTATCACAATCTAAATAAGTAAGTTTAACAGGTTTACCATCATTTGAAAATTTAGTGAAGAATTTTTCCATATCTTCAATCAAAGGTCTATAACATTTTTCTTGTTCTTTTCTTAATTCACCATCACAATCTTCCCTTGGTGAAAAGACTAACATTGTATCAGTATCTAAATATCTTAATAATAAATTTTTAATTGTTGATAAATCACCAATTTTAGTTTTAATTTCTTCATCATTTGATAATTTAGCCTCATTTAAATCAATACATCTAGCAGTTAATGAAGTTAAAGGAACTAAGAAAGGTTTAATTTGTAAACTTGGTAAAGATTTCCATTCATTAGCTAATAAGAAGGCTAAAGTTTTCTTATTTTTTGGAATTTTCATTTCAAAACCTAAAGGAGTTTTAATAGATTTACCATCTAATTCAATAGTATAGGAACCATCATTAGAATTACCAATAGTAACTTTTTCCCAAAATTTAGCCAAAGATTTCTCTAATTTATTAGTTTCAGTTTTTTTATTTGATTCATAAGAATCAGGTTGAATATTTGTCTTTGAATGAGTTGCAAAAGATCTTAAATGAGAAATTAGAACACTATTTTTTAGTATATTCTTAGAGCACTTTGATAATCTATTTGCAAGCATTTTATATCCCTTGTTAATCCAATATAAAAACTATATACCTTCTCTACCAATACAAAATCCATTCATTCATGTAGATAAAATAGATTGAAAATATGAAAAATATAAAAACATAAACCGACGCATCGCCCCCCCATAATGAATATTTTATGCCTCTACTATAACTATCTTTACAAGCCACCTTTGATACTATATTAAATTTTACATTTTCCATTTTACATTGATCTTTTCTTGTTTTTATTCTTGGTTTTATTTGTTTAAAGTATTATAATATAATATTATACAATAATGAAGATTGGATCATTAACTTTACCCAATATTAAACCTCAATATGCTTGGATACTTCCAATGATTTCATTATTTGGTTGGTGGGCAATGTTAATAGCTTTAATGATTTGTTGGTTTGCAAAAGGTAGACCAATTTTAGATACTGATCATTATGAAATGCCTCATTATATTGTTTATCTTTCAAATATTGCTGCAACTGATTTACAACCAATTTTCATTGTTGGTTCTGCAATTATGGGTATTTTCCTTGTTTGGGCAGTTATTGAAGATTATTATCTTAGAACTCCTGAAAGAAATTATTTCCCACCAATTTTTCATTGGTTTTTAACTGCTGTTCATGCTTTAGCAATTACTTTAATTATAATTGCTTGTTTATGTATTTTAATGGTTTCATGTTTAAGGGATAATTGGCAATTTTCAAGAGTTCATTCAGTTTTCGTTATTTTATTCGTTATTTTCGTGTTTTGTTATTTAGTTGCTCATAGTTTAGCATTTTTCATTCATTATAGACATTATAAAATTAATCATTTTAAAAATAGTGCAATTGTTAAAATTGTTTGGACTTGTATTGCAATTGTTTTAGTTGTTTGTTATGGTGCTTTTATGGGTAAGGCAAATTCAGAAGGTCGTTGGTCAAAATATTGGGGGTATTCAGCAATTATGGAATGGTCTTTAGTTTATTATTATGGTACAATGATGTTTATTATTTCTTGGGATTTAAAAGCTTCAAGTTATGGTGGTTATGTACAGACTTATATTAATAGAGATGATAATATAGAAGATAATTATAATAATAATGAATATAAAAATTCTTATCCAAGTGATGATTTGATGAATCAAGATATTGAAAATATCTCAAAACAAGAAACTTATGATAATACCAATCCTTTTAATAATGGTGTAAGATCAGATGCTGAAACTGTATCTGAAGAAAACACTAAACATTTCTTTTCACGCAAATTTCTGTGATTTTATAGATCCAAGTGATTAACTAACTAACTATTTATATAATTTATCAGGTTTAGGACAATTACAGTTTACAATACCATTTAACTTTATTTTACTTTTATTTACTTTTATTTACTTTTATTTATTCTGTTTTTCAAACTACATTCATTGCATATCTATCTCTATCTCCAACTCTACATATATAATATATACCATCGATAAATAAAGAAAAGTCCAAAAGAGCAATTGAAATAGAGAACGATATACGAAAAAATAAGCGAGTTTCCCATCATGAGCTTCACTCTCTTTTTTTTTCTGGGATGGTTGTTTGATGATGGTTGATTTAATGATTAATATTTATCTTTACAATTTCTTTTAGTTTAGATTAATTATTATTGTTTATATACTTTTAACAGTGATTGAATTCTCTCTACTTATATCTAATACATTATGAGGATACTCCATTTTGCTAGGATACGAGTAAAACTTTTCATTGCAGTGATTGTTATATTTACTCTAAATTTCACAATTTTACATTTCTTTGATTTTAGTTCATTAAATATATCTAATTCATTATCTTCAATTGTTAGAAATGAATATAATAATAATTTAATTCTTCAACAGAAAATTATAAATGAATTAGATAATTCAAAGGATGAATTTGGTATTTATTCTGATCTTTTCAAATTATTAATAGAGAGTAAACCACAATTTCAAAGTTTGAAAATTTATAATGAAGAAAATCCTAATGTTAAAAGATTTTTACAAGATAATGTAAAATTTAATAAAAAATTCTTATCTAGTTTAGTACCGTTAAATAATAATCAAAAATTACAATTATTTGAATCATTGGATCATTATCAAATAGGTTTAAATAATTTAAATTTATCAGTTTTCGGTAATAAAGATTCTAAAATTATTAATGGTAAAGGTATAGTTATGGTTGGTGGTGGGAAATTTTCTTGGTTAGCATTATTAAGTATACATCAATTAAGACAAATTGGTTCAAATTTACCTGTTGAAGTTTTCATACCGACAATTCAAGATTATGATTATAATTTTTGTGAAACAATGTTACAATATGTTAATGCAAAATGTGTTTTAGGTTATAAAGAATTACCTTTAAGATATGTACAACCTTTCTTTAAATTGAAAAATTATGAATATAAATTATTAGCAATGTTAGCCTCAGAATTTGAAGATATTTTATTATTAGATGTTGATAATATTTTAATTAAAAATCCTGATGAATTATTTAATTGGGATATTTATCAAAAATATCAATTGATTTTATGGCCTGATACTTGGATTAGAACAACTAATCCTTTCATTTTTGATTTATTTCATATTAATGTTGATTATTCTTCAATTAATGATGTAGAAAATGATAATTATGATATTCATGATTTACCTGGTTCATTCCCAAATCCTTCAACTGAAAGTGGTATGTTATTAGTTAATAAAAAAGTTCATTCAGATACTTTATTATTAGCATTATATATTAATATTTATGGAGCTAATTATTATTATCCACTAATATCTCAAGGTAGTGCAGGTGAAGGTGATAAAGATACTTATATATTAGCAGCATATTCATTAGATAAACCAGTTTATCAAGTTAGACAATCACTTTCATTTATTGGATATTTTAATGAAGAAGGTTTCCAATCAAATGGTATGGCACAATGCAATCCAATGATTGAAAATGAATATTATGGTGAAAGAGTTAATTTAAGAAATTTACAATGTGATGATTTTATGTTTTTACATTTATCAAATCCAAAATATTTCCCAATTGATGTTTTAAGAGATTCATTTGATGAAAAAAATAATCATATAGTTGCATTGAAAACATTAAATGCAGATTATGATGTTGAATTACAAATTTGGGAAATTATGTCACAATTATTATGTATTAATTACACTCCAAATAATTTAGAACCTAATAATATTGCATCATCACCTATTCATCAAAACATGATTGCTTCAGCTAAAAAACTTCAATATATTAATAAATTAAATATTGATCAAGCATGTAATTCAAAAATTTTACCACATTTACAGTTTTTAAGAAAATACTTCAAAACTAATTAAAAGAAACAATGGATTCCTTCCATTTGAATGCTTTTCTATCCTAAAAATTCAATCTTAATATTATTCAAATACTTTTTTCTCGTTCATTTCTGATATTTACAGTTAACATTTTAACACTACATTTGACAGTTTTTTTGTTCATGTTTTTTTTTTCATTTCATCTTCAATTTCATATTCATTTTTATATTCATATATTCACTTCTTTTCCCTTCTGCTTTAAAAGTTCATACAATTTAAGCTACTTTATAGATAATAAATAACATTATGTAAGTGTTTACACTACAGAAAAGTAATAAAAAAAAGTATTTTTAATTAAGTTCTTCATTCATTTTTTGAATAATATTTTTCCAAGTGTCCATTGTAGATAACCCACCTGCAATAGTTGCAAAAAATCCAACAAGTAAATCATCCAACCAACCATTTTCAGAACTCCAATGAACACATAATGGTAATGTTGCTAAATGTTCAGTAAAGCCAATAAATTCATCCTTACTTATATTTTTACAACGTTTTGTTATTAAAAGTTTATATCCTAACTGTGTAAATTCTGCAACAACCCAAACAAACCAAAATTTAGTTGATACAATATACCACCAATTTGGATCATTTGCTTTCCTATCAGGTAATAACCAGTTATGATCCATCATAAATGCAATTGTTTCACATGGTTGATATAATGATATACATATTGTTGAAAAATAATTTAAATAATCACCATCTTTTAACAATTGTGATGCTTCAAATAAATCAGCTATTGAACCAGGTACGGAAAATCCTCTATTAAATATTCGAATATCTGAAATATAACCTGAAAAACTCTTTGTCATATTATACATACTCTCTAAGTATGGTGATAATGTTTCATCAGATGAACCATCCAGTGATTCTTCCTTATCGTTAGTTTTTCCATCATCATTTACATCACTCTTCTCTTCTTGGTTTTGATAGATAACTCGATTCAATAATTGTTTATAAACAATCATTACCTTATTAAACAGTTTCAAAAATATATTTTTCAGTTTAGGATATCTTTTAATGATT
Organism: Pichia cephalocereana; assembly: GCA_030565065.1. NCBI lineage: Eukaryota > Fungi > Ascomycota > Pichiomycetes > Pichiales > Pichiaceae > Pichia > Pichia cephalocereana. The sequence continues at coordinate 35,774 of JAJMAS010000054.1, read as the reverse complement.
GCACTGACAAACAGCATAAAATAACATAGAGTTCCCAATGTTCTATCCAAAACTGAAGGATTCGATAGCACATTGTTAATATATCTGTAAAATTTCGGGCTAACTAACAAACTTGATAGAAACTTCACCCTATTTCTCAAATTGAATACATTTTTCGGTATCACCAATTGTTCTGACATTGTAATAATAGTAAAATCTCACAAACTTTGCCAATACAGTCACTAATGAAGAGATACATAAAAGAAACGATACACTCCCATCAAAAGAGACTGTTATCAGTTAAACATCGAAAATATCAAAACTATCAAAAAAAATTCAAAATTCTCGCTTAGAAATGCTCAAATTCACCAAATCCGGTATTTGACTCCGCAAGTTTATCTCTTCATTGAATCATTGAATTATTTATTAACTGTTTTTACAGATCTTATTTACATGGAGTTTATTATATACAATTTACATCTATTTCTTACCATTAGACTCTTTATTCTTCTTAGGTTTCTTAGGTTTCTCAGTCATAAACACAACTGTACCCTTCTTCACTATTATCTTCTTGATCTTTTCACCTTCTAAATGTTTCTTACCATCTTCTGTAGCAAGTAAAATTTCATGACATTCTTCAGCAGTTTTAGTCATAAATGCTTCATCTGCTTTGAAAACAAACTTCATCTTACCATTAACAACAACGTTATATGGTACCTCAGCTTCAACTGGATTTTGAAGTTTTGGCCATTCAGCTTCTAATAAAAATTGTTCATTTGATTTATCATTTTCAACTCTATAATTAAATAATTCAAATGATTCCTCACATGTTGCTGGTGTAACTGGTGACATGTAAACTAATAAATCTAAATATTTAGATTCAATATATGATTGTGTAATATCTTCTAATTTCATGGCATCAATTAAGGAGTTTGTGTATTTCATATAGTATGCAATTAATGTATTAAATGAAGGATTTTTTTGGAATGATTCATTAATTCCAATTTCAAATTTATTTATTTCATTATGAAGTGATTTATCATTTGCTGTAATTGGTGCAACAATTTTATTAGGCTTAATCATTTTACCAGTTTCTGATTTATTTGCAATTTCAACACCTAATTTAACAACTTTTTTCAACCATCTCTCTACACCAACAATCTTACCTTCTTCCCAATCTAAAATATCATTAATTGGAGCCTGAAAAAGAATATGCGCTCTAGTTGCATCTGCACCATGTTTATTAATACATTCAGCAGGATCAGCACCATTGTACTTAGATTTAGACATTTTCTCATATGAAATACTTGCAATTTCACCAGTTGCAGTTATAATTGCATCACCTGTTTCAGTTACTTCATATTCATCAGGTTTTAAAAATTTACCTGTTTTAGGGTTAACAAAAGTTTTACCATGGACCATACCTTGAGTAATTAATTGTTTGAAAGGTTCACCATTCATTTCTTTATTATCGTATAATCCAATATCATTGAAAAATTTACTTATAAATCTTGAATAAAGTAAATGTAAAATTGCATGTTCAACACCTCCAATATATTGATCAACTGGCATGTATTTTGTAGCTAATTCTTTAGAGAAAATTTCTTTATCATTCTTTGAATCAAGGAATCTAAACATATACCATGAAGAATCCATAAATGTATCCATTGTATCAGTATCTCTACTTGCTGGTTTCTTACATTGTGGACATTCACAATTAACAAATTCTTCAATTTGTGCTAATGGTGACCCACCTTTTCCTAAAAGTGCATCAACATGAGGTAATCTAACAGGTAAATCTTCATCAGGAACAGGTACAACACCACATGAATCACAATGAATCATTGGAATTGGTGCACCCCAATAACGTTGTCTTGAAATCAACCAATCTCTAATTCTATAATTTGTTTTATAATCACCCATATTGATTAATTTTAATTCTTCTGCAACCTTCTTCTTTGCATCTTCAACTGATAAACCTTCTAAAATTTTAGCATTTATATTCATTTTACCCTCTTTTAAAACATATGGTTCAGAACCTTCAACAATTGCATCAGTTTCATTGATTGGATCAACAGTATATATAAGAGCAGCATCTGATCCCATATTATTTCTCCAAAACTCAAAATCACGAATATCATGTGCTGGACATCCCATAACTGCACCACTACCGTAAGTTCCAAGAACATAAGGTGCAACAAAAACAGGTAATTTAATATTCGCATCTAATGGATTAGTTACATATAAACCATCTAATTGATAACCTTCCTTTGATTTCTCTGATTCTTCTTCCTTGTTTAATTTATCAATAAATTCTCTTAATTTAACATCATTTTTAGCATAAAGTTGAGTAATTGGATGATCAAATGATAATGATAAAAATTGAACACTGAAAATAGTTTCAGGTCTGGTTGTAAAAACATCTAAAATATCCATTGGTAACTTAATCGATTTATCATCAGTTTCAACTTCAAATTTAATTTCACAACCATTTGATTCACCAATCCAATTTTTTTGCATTGCTTTAACTTTACTTGGCCAATCTTCTAATAATTCTAAATCTTTATTTAATGATTTAGCATATTTAGTAATACCTAAAAACCATTGTTCTAAAAGTTTCTTTTCAACAATTGCACCTGATCTCCATGATCTACCCTCTGAATCAACTTGTTCATTAGCTAAAACTGTTTTATCTATTGGATCCCAGTTAATTTCCGCCTTTTTTCTATAAGCTAAACCATGTTTATATAATTCTAAAAAGATTTTTTGAGTCCATTTATAATATTCTGGATCACAAGTTGAAATTTCTTTATCCCAATCAAAATCAGTTGACATTAATTGCATTTGTTGTTTCATTTTTTGAATATTTAATTTAGTCCAAGTTTCAGGATTTTCACCTCTTTCAACAGCTGCATTTTCCGCTGGTAAACCAAATGCATCCCAACCCATTGGATGAATCAAATCATAATTATTTAAACGATAATATCTTGCTAAAACATCACTAATTGAATAAACTCTTAAGTGTCCCATATGTAAACTACCTGAAGGATATGGAAACATTGTTAATGAATAAATTTTCTTTTTATCCTTTGGATTATTTGATTCATTTATTAAACGACGTGGATTAATGAATTTACCATTACATTTTTGTTTCCACCGTGGTAACCATTTTGCATCGAGTGATGTTAAATCAATCAATCCATCAGCTGCTGCTTTGGCATTCAAAGCAATAGATGATTTAGACATAATTGTGGATAGCTAGTATTCCAAAATTTCAAAAAAACAAGTTCTAGTGTCTTTTACTCTTTGGACAAATACAAAATAACTTTACATCAATTTATCAGTATTGAAACATTGATCAAAGATCATTAATTAACTGAAAAGGATCATGTAACAAGCAGTTAATTAAAAAAAGCCGACTCATCGACTGTACTTTCTCTTAAATATGACGCGTAAAAAAAATTATTTTTTGAATTTGCCAATTAATTTGACTTTGGAAAGAGAAAGCCTTCCTGATGGGAACTTGAATTTTTAAACTTAGGTGGCAATTAAAGCTGTTAAAGCACATATCATTACAGAGATACAATGACTAGTGCTAAGAGACAGTTGGAACATGATACTGGATCAGATAATGAAGTAATTACTTCAAAAAAACTAAAGGCTAACGCGTTGTTAGATGATAATGAAAGATCTGCAGTTGAATTACGTGCAGTTGATTCTGGAGACATGAACGTTTCAGAGGTAATGACACAAATTGATCAAAGATGGTCACAGAAAAGGAGGAGAAGATCAGTTGGTAAAATGACACAAGCACCATTTGTATCAGGTTCTTTAACTCAAGATGATGATTCTCCATCAGAGGCTGGTATTATTGAAAAATTAGAACTATTTAATTTTATGTGTCATGAAGCATTTTCACTTAATTTTGGTCCACAAACTAATTTTATTATTGGTAGAAATGGTTCTGGTAAATCAGCAATTTTAACTGGTATTTCAGTTGCTTTAGGTGCAAAGGCGAGTGATACTGATCGTGGTAATTCTTTAAAGAATTTAATTAAACATGGTAAAAATGTTGCAAGAGCTGTAGTTACAATTAAAAATGAAGGTTCAGAAGCTTATAAACCTGAAGAATTTGGCTCAAAGATTATTGTTGAAAGAGTGTTAAGAAATGATCGTCCCCATTCTTTAATTGTTAAAAATGAACATAATAAAACAGTTTCAACAACTAAAAAAACTGTTGACAGAATTCTTGAATATTTTGGTATTACAATTGCTAATCCAATGACTATTTTAACTCAAACCGAAGCTAAAACTTTCCTTGCTCATTCAACTGATAAAGATAAATTCAATAGTTTTATGGCTGGTACTAGACTTAAAGAATCTTTCGATAATATTAAAGATATTGAAACTAATGCAAGTGAAATTAAAAGTATTTTAGATTCAAATCAAGGTGTTTATACTGAACTAAAACAAAAATTCCAAGATGCTAAGAAAGTTTGGAACTCCTTCAAAGATTCCGATGAATATACAGCCAAAAAAGAGTTACTGATCGGTAAAAAAGCATGGTTAGAACATAGAGAATGTGAAGATAAGAGAAAATCTGCACAAGCATTATTCAATCAGAAAAAAACTGAAATGGAACAGAATAATATTAAGAAAGATTCTATTAAAGAAGAAGTTGATAAAATTATGAAAAAGAAGGTTGAATTTGAAAGTGGTGAGCTGGATACTTACTCTGAAAAATATAAATTTTGTGAAGCTGAAAGATCTAGTTGTAAAAGTATAATTCAAGAAGTCAAGGAAGAAATCAATGATATAGAACGTAAAATTTCAACTGTGAAACAAAAAATTTCTGATAATAAAAGAACCTTGAATCATTTGGATCAAAAAATTGCAAGGGAAAAGGAAAGAATTGAAGGCTCAAATGAAGAAAATGTTGAAAAATTGAAATCTTTTGTTGATAATCAAACCCAAAAACTCGCCGCTTTGAATATCGAAAGATCTAAAATTTCTTCAGAGTATGAAATGGCTAAAATTGAGTTGAACGAAATTGAAAAACAAAATAAAAACTCTTTATATGAAATTATTAACAATATAAGAGATTTGGAAAGTAAAATAAGAGAGGCAAAGTACAATGAAGACTCTAACAAACCCGAAAATTTACTTAGTAAGCCCTTAACAAGTTTGTCAAAAGATCTGCAATCGCAAAGGTTTCAAGGAGCTGTTCTTGGACCTCTTGGGCTTCATATTCAGTTGAAAAAGGCTGGACAACCTTGGAGTAGTGTTTTAGAAACACTGTTGCAAAAACAATTATGTTCATTTTTAGTAACTAATCATCAAGATGCACAAAAAATCAGTCAGAAGGTCAAATTTCATAATACAGGAAGTGAAATTACTGTTAGACAACCTGAAGTTTTTGATTTTACTAACTATATTCCACGAACTAATTATTCAACTATTTTAGATGTTTTAGATATTCCTGATCAAAATTTGCAATGTTTTTTGGTTGATTCAATGAAAATTCATAATACAGTTTTAGTTCCAACTAGAGCTGAAGCTCAACGTGTGTTGGATGAAGATACACATAATTTGATTTTATCTGCTATTTGTTTTGTGGATAGCAATGTTCTTAGAATGTACAAAAAGAATGGTGCTTATCAATCTGATCCTATTACCATAAATACAAAATTTAGTAATGCAAGGTTAAAAATGGAAGGTGATTCAGTAGTGACGAGATATGAGAGAGACTTAAATGATTTAAAAAAGGCACGAGAACAAAAGGAAAGAGAAATAAACGATAAGAAACAAAATGCAAGAAATAAATGTAGAGAATTACAACGAGCATTGGACGATTTGAAGTTCAAAGCAAAGGAATTTACACAATCTATAGATAAGACAAATGAAAAACTTGAAAAAATGGCAGTTGGTACATCTAAACTGGATACATTGATGAATCAAAGAAGTGAACTTGAGTCTGAAATTTCATTACAAGCTTTGGAATTAGAACCACTACAAACTGAACAAGCAAAATCTATTACAACTTTAAATGAACAAAGATCAGTCTTTGAAACAATATCTGCAGACTACCAAAGTGCCAAAAAAATATACTCTAAAATGGTTGACGATTATAATGGGTTTAATTCTAACATCGAATTCCATAAAAATAATATCAGAAATCTTGAAAATAATAATGTTAAATTAGAGAGTGATCTTAAGAAATTAGAAAATTATATTGAACAAATCACAGAAAATATTGAAACTTTGAAATCCCAAGCATTGGAATTTTGTACATTAGAAGAAGCAAATTTAACTAAAAATACGACAAATGAATCCATTGATAGAGAAATTGATATGGTCAATAGATACTTGAAACAAATTGAAGAAAGACAAGGTATAACGAAGGAAAGGGCAGAAATAAACTTATTGAATGCAAACAAGGAATTAAAGGCTGTTGAAAATAAATTTACTGAATCAATTAACCTTTACAATAACTTATATAAGGCATTAGAGGAAAGATTGAACAATCTATTACAAACCACATACCTTACATTCCAAGAAGTTGAATCTGTTTTCATATCTGCATTGAAAATTCGTCGTTTTAGAGGTAGAATTGAATTTAATATCAAGAAAGGTACCTTAACATTAAAAGTTGCTACAAAAGATACTGGTCCATTAAGATCAGTTGAATCATTTTCAGGTGGTGAAAAATCATATGGACAAATTGCATTTTTATTTGCAATTTGGGGTCCAATGCATTCTAGAATAAGAGGTTTAGATGAATTTGATGTTTTCATGGATAATGTTAATAGAAGAATTGCATTAAAATTAATTTTAAATAAAGTTGCAGAGAATCCTAAGAGACAAACTATTTTTATCACCCCATTAGGTGTTGCTAATATTGAAGGTTTGGATAGTAAAACTGTCAATATTCATGAGATTTCACCTCCTGAGAGAGCTAATTTATAAGTTTATAAGTTGTATATTAATATAATAAAATAGAATCAAATATAGATCAGAAATTGTCTTGTAAAGTATTCTTTATGAATTGTATTGTTAATAGCAATAGTGAACAATAGCGAAGAAGGAATTTTTCAATGAAATCATCAAAACGGTTCTTTAAATTGTTCCTTGATTGATTTTCAAACAATGCCTAGTGATTATTTCTCTGAGATGGAGTTAATTTATTTGGATTATAATTAAATATATAGGAGTCTTCTTTCGTATTTATAGATATTTTGCTGTTCATTGCCTTTAAATAATTGTTAAAAGTTCAATCAAATGAGTAGAAAAGAACTGTATGCTAGTAATGAAGAATCAAGTAGTCTGGAGAAGGCAACTTTTGCTATGACCGTGGATTTCAAGCTTAGAGAACAATTGAGGAATATATTCACCTCTGAAGATTTCCAAAAACTAAAGATAGATAGATTCAATTGTAATAAGATTCAACCATCTATTCATGTTTGGAAATTGGTAAAAGTAATTGAGAAAAATTTTGACTTATTTCCAAGTGATTGCACACGACTTTTCACAGAAGAGAAGCCAGATAGAACAACTATTGGCAAATGGGCTAATAAGTTCAAATTGCCAAAAAACTTATTAATAACCTATTATGAAACTGCTTCTGAGATATTATTGCATTTTGTTAAACATAAAGAGTTTTTGAATTTTAATCTTCTCTTCAAAACATGCACAAAGGAAAATAGTGGTTCAAAAACATCTTCATTATGTGAATATTTGAAAAATCTTCGTTCTTTGGAAAATATTGAAGCTGTATCAATTGAAGATACATTTGGAAAAGATTTAGTTAATAGCATAACAATTGAAAATACTTTATCGGGATCACTAATAAAATATCAAGAAAAGTTGGATGAAATCACTGAATACTATAATGAAAGTAACAAAACTCCTGAACAAATATTGTCTTTACACGAAAATATCAATACACGTTTACTAATTGCTTTACTCTTTACTAATTACTCAAAGATACAGTACAAGATGGATGAAGTTTTGGGGGATATGTCTAAGTCTAGTCTTCAAATACGACCTTTATCCGTTGCTGAATATATTAGAAGTAATACTGAATATGTTATGATGGATCTTGCTAATGTTGATAAGAAAAATATGAGTTTTAATATAACACATAGCATTACAGAAAAAAATTTGAGCTCCGAAGATATATCAAAAGAAATGCATTCTTCCTTCATAAATGATAGAAATGAAAAATCGAGTAAATTAGACTCATCATTAAATGAATCACTGAGACAATTTACTTTATCTACTATTGATGAAATAAACAATAAGTCATCACAAATAGGTACAACTGAAAATTTTCACAATAATGAAAATCAAGTAATTGAAAAGGTTCCAAAACAAAGAAAGTCCAAAAAGTCCAATTCTTTAAACCCCAAATCTTTTGAAAGAAATGACAAAAATAGGTCTGTTTTCATATCATCAAAAAAGTTGAATTCTAATAACAGAGTCATGAATATCCATTCATCTCCTCAATTTCACCAATATGATGAAACTTCGCCTTTTTGTAGACATTGTGGAATTCCTCATTTAAAAGGACAACATTTATTCAGTGATATAAAACCTTTCAAACTGAATGAATCATTGTATCTTGATTACAGAAAAGTGTTACATAAATATAAACCACAGGCTTATGAAGAAGCAATACGTAAATTTGAACAAGAAAATGGTTATAGTACCGAAGAATCTGATTATAGTAATCAATCCAATCTTGAAGATAGTGAAGATGATGATTCTGATCCTTATGATGATTTCTATCAATGAACAGAATCAAAAATTTATCAAATTTTGATTATTAATTAGTTATATACTTGTGATTTATAAATTATTAGAATATTATTTTTTTTTATTAGGTTTGTTTGATTATAGTTATATTTTTTTTTCATTTAATTTCCAACATTTTGGAGATCAAAGATCTGATTTCATTACAGCATTCATTCTCCAGTTCAGCTTTACTCTTCAATTTATCCTCTTCAACTTCTCCATCACTATTTTTATTCAAAGTTTCATCTTCATCGTCGTCAGCATCGCTACTACATTCATTTTTATTAATCTCATAAAAAAAGTTAGTGATTGTCCATACAATCTTCTCTAAGATTTGATCAACTTTTTCAACTCTTTCCTCAATATCATGATCTTTATTAAATTTCTCTTGAGTCAAATCATTATTCAATTGCTTAGAGGAAGTCAATAATGTAGTTTGATGAAGATTCTTAGCACATTCCATATATTTAGTTAAATTTGATTTAATTGGCTTTTCGGTATCACTTCTATTAAATTCTATTTGTGAGATAGTACTATGTTTATCTGATTTTACATCATTGGAATCTCTTCCCTTAACATCCATTTCAAAATGAGTGATTCTATGCATTCCTAAATTAATAAAAAATATTTCACTGTGCTCACATTTGGAATTATTCAAATCGTGTCTCATAGTTTCAACAAGTGTGGATTCTAATAATTGTTTACTATTACAAGATTGTAAATGAAATTCTGAACGGAATTGTGAAACATAACCTGTCAAAAGTGGTAACTCAAATTCATTTATACATGAGACATCAGAATTCAACATTGTATCATCTAATGACACTTCAACAATAGATTTCATATCATTATCATCTAATTTGTATTCAAAATTTCCGTCCATTATATTATTTATTTCATTTTTAATATTTTCTGATAGTTTTGATGCATAAGGTATAATCAATTTTGTTGATGTTCTTTTAATGTCGAGTTTCTTACTTTCAGCAATATATGAGCTTAAATGGGGGTTATTCTTGATAGTAAATCTATTAAGATTATTATTATTGTTTGAGTTGTTATTACTTGAGATAAATGAAGAAGATGAAGACATTGTCGGAGAATTTGGTCCTTTCTTACCAAACCAAGGATATTCATTATATTCACTTACACTAGGTGATATTGAATCTTGTCTTGTATATTGTGTTACAGGTTGTGATAATTGTGAAAAATGTGAAGTGGTTGGTGATGGTGTGATTGAAGTTTTCCATCTATCCATGAAAGAGCCAAAATTATTTCTCCATGAACTTGAAGGTGTATTTGAGCCAATACTATTTGGAACATTTGCACCATAACTAGTTGATAAACATTGTAATGATGCATATGATGAAGTTCTGCTCAGTGGGGTATTTATTCTTTGGGTATTGATACTGGCTGACACAGTCGCTATACTTGGTGATTGTGGAATGCATAAAGGTGTTGATCTGATACCATTTTTTTCAACGCTTGAACCCAAAGAATTTATATACAGAGAACCTGAACTAGTTTGAACACTTGGAGACTGTTCTTTCATTTCTTGGGATATTGGAATTGGCATGCTATGATTTGCTTCTTGGCGTTGAAATGGTAAAGGAGTCTTAGGAGAAGAGGATGATGATACTGATGAAGTCTGTGAAAGTGAACGTGAATTTTGTACAGCATTTGTAGTTGTTATGGCAGATGATGGATAGTATGATAATGGTGTTAAAGATCTCTTTGGATTTTGAGATGAATTGAGGTTTGAATTAGAAAGTAAATTGGGGTAATTAGGATGAATGCTAGAACTATCATTATTACTAATTTCAAATTTTTCATTGACTTTGTGATTGAAATTAGTTTCATAATTATCGTAAATCTTAGAAAATGTATCGTATCCGATAATCCCGGAAATAATGAAAATAAGCTTCTCAGAAACTACTGGATTTCCTGTTCCTATTATAATTCTTACGTTGGAAAAGAAATTCTCGTTTAAACAAGACCCTAAATCATCAAATAAACAACTCTGGTATGGGATAAGTAACGCCAATAGTGAAGCTAAAAACTTGACTTGTGGTACAGATGAGTGTTGATTTGTAAATGAAGGATGTAAAAATGTTTCTGAAGCATTATCAGTATTTACATTTTCTTGGAAATGATCATTATTTCTTCCATCTTTCAATTCTTTCCAAAGTGATAAATTTGAAGCCCAGTTTATTAAAGATTGGTTAGAATGCTTCAAGTCAATGAAAAGTCTTGGTGTTTCTACCAAAGATATCAGAGATCTTAGGAATAAACCTAAATTTTGGAAGATCTCAATTTCAGTTTGTAAAGAGTATATTGAGAAATTTAATTTATTTGAATGTAAAGATTGAGCATTATTATTTGCAATTTGATTATTTTGCTTTTGTAATTGTCTTAATTTATTCTGATTAATTTTGTATTGATATTGCAGTTTAGATGTTATTAAATCTTGCATTTCTTTTAAAGATTCTGAAATACTAACCCAATTATTAGTTATTTCCTCAGTAACTGATTCTATTGATGAATGAACTGGTATGATCAAACCTATTGAAAATCTTGAAGCATTTTGTAAAAATGGGATTTCATCTGCATTTAAGATAGGATGAGTTTCCCATTCATTTGATTCAGTCACAATTGCATGAGGTTTTAATTTGAAAGTTGAATCGAGTGAAAACAATCTAGTTATTAAAATTGAAGAATGTAAATTTGAAAGAGAGGGTAAATAATGAATTTTAGTTGTAGTATTATTCTCTGATATTGGTATACCATAACATCCAAACATAAATAATGATAACTCATTTATTGAATGATAAATATTCTTATTTAATTTTTGATTCATTTTTGATATATTATTGTTACATGGTAGTGCAGAATCAAATAATGGTTGTTTCCTTCTAATTCCAGCATCCTGTACAACTACCAATCGAAAAGAAGATATTTTATCTGATAATTTGAAATTAGGTGAAGGTGGAATATTATCATTACCATATAAGGGGGATAAATTTATATTTGCCTGTTCCACTCCACTAATATCATTTATTCCATTAATACCTATATGTTGTTTATCATTTAATTTAATTTGATGATCATCAGGTAATGAATTATTTGTACTATAAAATTTGAAAGTTTCACTTTGTCTTTGAGGTCCCAGTTGCGGACGAGTTTGCCCCTGAGTAGACTTCCGAGATCCAATAAGACTACTCAGCATCACTGCGGAGTTCCCTGGATAAGTAAGTTATAGATGAATGATTTCTTTAAATAAAGCACTAGGCTGAGTGCAGTATTATATAAGATTGAATGAGTTGATTAATATATTATATATTATATATACAGAAGATATTTGTCCTTAATCCTTAAAGATCATCAACTGAAAACTCTCACAGAGAATCAAAGCCAATCAATGAATGATACTAATATTAGATTATTCCCCTATTTCGGGGGGGGGGGGGTGTCTTACAAAAAATAAAAATAAAAATTAAAAAAATAAAATAAATTACCCTCTACCGTACACCATCAATTTAATTTATTTTCTGTCTTTGTTAGACTTGTTAACTCTCTAGGTATGACTTACGTAATAATATCTAATAATAAGATCTACTAAAGGATGATTTCTCTATATTTATATAAGAATCTATATAAGAAGAACTACATAACTATTAGTTATTCCCACATATTATATCCTGTGGGAATTTGCCCTCTTATACATATCTCATGTAACAAGTTGCCCCGTTACCTATATTATGATATTATTACTATCAATATATCATTTGCTTACGTAATATATCTTACGTAATTATATTCTATATTTATATCATTCCTGACAGTCTTTTTCACTTTAATATAGTAGAAGCTTAAATTTTATTGTGTGCATGCCATACAGTATATCAATGGTGAGAATAATAATGAAAATTTATTTTTATTAACGTGAGATGCATGAATTCAATTGTTAAAGTTAGAGTTAGAGTTAGAGTTAGAGTTATATTTAGATTTTAAATATATATACTGTTGCAACTGTTAATATTGGCTCAGTAAAGTCAATTAAAGCTTACATTAGAAGGATTTATGACAATGTCGAACCCTTCGCATTATTCCGACAATATGAAACCCCAATTCAATTCCAAATATATGGAAGAACAGGGGAATGAAACAATTTATGCAGATTCGTCCAGTTCATCGGACAAAACTAAACAAGGAAGACAAAATTCTGATGGTTCAAATTCTTCAACATCTCCAAGTTCTTCAAGAAATCCTTCTCGTTTTAAAAATGCAATGGGTAAATTATCTCATTCAAGTGACAATAATAGTAGTAATAATTATGGTATTGATAATAATAGTACAAATAGCAATTTACCTGATAGTGGGATTTCACTGACATCAAAAACTAGTTCTGGTTCTGAAAAGGGTAGAAATCCTTCTGAAACCTCAGTAAAATCATCTAAATCTTATTCAAATTTCCTATCTTTGGATAGATCATCAAAATCAGGTAAAAAGACAAGTAAAAGAGCAAGTTTATTAAATAGATTTTTACCATCAAGAAGAGAGAGTGAAACTAATAAAAGTTTGGAATTAAATATAAATAATAACCCATCAATTGACAAAGATAAAAAATCAAGTTCCTTACCTGCACAGGCTGCACAAATATTTACTATGGATCATGGGAAAAATCGAGCTACTTCTACTCCATCTGTTAAAGGTAGAAAACCATCTGAGATTGGTGTTTCAATTCAACCTTTATCACAATATAGAAATTCTGTACATTCAAATGAGAAGAAAAAATCAGTTGGTAGTATACATTTCCCACATGGTCATTTTGATGGCCATTTACATCATAATAATGATTATCATCATAATGAAAGCTTTAGTGAATCGAATGGTAGTTCCTCAAGTAGGAAACCTTCAAGTCCAATTATAATGTCAACCCCAATGAGTGCTACAAACAGTCTTGCTCGTTCATATGGTATATCTTTGATTGATGAAGATACATCTAATGATCTCTCCACAATCACAAATGCACCTGCAATGTCTCGTGTTGGTTCAGTTACAAGTATTCCAATAACTTCAAATAATGAAAAAACTTTTTGGAGACCTCCTGAAAGTTGGAAAGTTAAAATTGATGAGCTTGAGCAACAAGAAAAAAATCAAACTCAAATGTCAAATTTGGATTCAGATATCTCCAGTTCTATCTCAAATGAAGGTTCGCCTGTTTCTAATTCAAATTTAAATTCTAAGATACCTAAATCTTTATCTGAAATAACATCACGTACATTAAAAAGTGATTCATCGGTAGATCTAAATGCTTTTGATGACAATAAAAGAAGTAATTCTTCTGATTTGAATGAAAATTCCACAACTTCAAGACTGAAATCAACTAGTGGAATAGATGGCTCTGCTAAATCTTCTGAGACTATATTAACAAGTACGAATAATAATAAAAGATTACAAGCACCGGTGGTAACTAGTTTACAAATGACAAAGAAAGGTTCCAATGCATTACAAGGCTCATCTAAATCATCTGTTAGAATTTTTAAAGGAACTAAATCTTCTCTTTTATCTTGTACCCTTGAGAGTACTTGTAAAAACATACTGGATATGTTAAGAAGAAAAAGATTTTTAAAAGCTGAAGAAGATCATATAATGGTTCTAAAATGTGGTGGTTTAACAAGAACATTGGCATTAGAGGAGAAACCATTGAAAATTCAAAGAAAAATGTTATTTCTGTATGGTTATACAGAAAGAGATAATCTTGATTTTATTGAAAGAACGGATTTGAGTTTTTTATTCAAATTCATTGTTGAAGAGAAAGGAGTTGAAGTAATTAGTGAAGAAAAGAAAAGAATGATTAATCCTCAAAATGTTAATCTTGATAATTGGAACTTACAAGATATCCCAAATTTTTTATATGCTGAACCTATAATAACATTAAATGTTTCACAAAATCCATCATTTGAATTTACATCTGATTTTATGCATGATTCTAGAAATTTAACTTCACTTTCATTTACAAGAAGTGGTAGTCCTAATTTTCCATATGCAGTTATTTATGCTCCTAGATTGGCAAACTTAGATCTTGAAGTTAACTATATCAAATCCATACCAACGGAAATTTCAGTGTTATCCACTTTGGTATCATTAAATATTGCTTGTAACAGAATCAGTCATTTGCCAGAATCATTTACAATGTTACAAAATCTTCAAACTCTTAATTTAGGATCCAATAGATTGAAAACTATTCCTCCCCAAATCTTCAAATTAAATAATTTGAAAAATCTAGATTTATCATATAATTCAATAAGTACATTCCCACCTGAAATGGCTAATCTGAAATATCTTGAAACATTACAAATTGCTGGTAATAAAATTTATGGAGATTTACCTGATTTTTTTGAGAATTTACAAAATTTAATCAAAGTTGATTTACGTTTTAATGCCATCACTTCAATTGATTCACTTAAAAACTCACCAAAATTAGAAGTTATAAGAGCAACTGGTAATAAAATATCTGTTTTTAGATCAAGAGCCACAACTTTGTTTGAAGTTGAGTTAAATATTAATCCATTGACGTATGTTTATTTTGAATGTGATATGAAAAATCTTAAATTAGTTGATTTCTCCAAGGGTAAACTAACATCATGTTCTTTCACATCTAAACTGATTGCAGTTGAAAAGATTTCTCTAGATTATAATCATTTGACTGTCTTACCTGATTCAATTAGTAAGATGAAGAGTGTTCAACATTTCTCAGTTTTCAAAAATAATATTACAAGTTTACCAGATTCTATTTGCAAATTACAAAAATTAAAGGTGTTGGATTTACATTTGAATAATATTGGTAGAGTTAATGAAAAAATTTGGTTCTTGCCTAGCTTAGAAGTATTAAATTTGGCCTCTAATTTACTGGAAGTATTCCCTGAACCTCCAGATAATTTATTCAATAATTATAATACATCCATGCAACTGGAAAAAATTAAAGAGGTTAATACAAACAGTAGTAATAATGACGATAGTATTGCAATTATATCACATGATTCAGATATGGGAGATACTGCGATAGCATCAGAAGATGAACTTGGGGAAGATGAAATTATCAATCTTCAAAATAATAAATTAAAACACAGAAGAGTTAGTGAAACACTTTCTTTCAATATGAATGATAAAGATAATTTATGTTTAGCATCTTCACTCAAAGAATTATGTTTATGTGACAATAAGCTTTCAGAATCTGTTTTCCCAACAATAGCCTTATTTAAGAATCTGGTATGTTTGAATTTATCATACAATGATTTCTTCGATATTCCATCTGGTTATTTATCAAGTCTCAAACAATTGAGAAGTTTATATTTATCGGGTAATTTCTTGTCATCATTACCTATTGAAGACTTGGACGATTTAGAAAATATTAAAATTTTACATTTAAATGGTAATAGATTTGGTACTTTACCTGCAGAATTATCAAAATTGGAAGCTTTGGATGCATTAGATATTGGTAGTAATCAATTGAAATATAATATTGGTAATATCCCATATGATTGGAATTGGTGTTATAATAAAAATTTAAAATACTTGAACTTTTCAGGTAATAAAAGATTAGAGATCAAACCACAGCATAATGTTGATGAAGAGACTGGTGAAAAACTTGATTCATTTTTAACACTAAAGAAACTGAAAATGCTAGGTTTAATGGATGTTACTATTACTACAGATTCCGTTCCTGATCAAAGTGTTGGTATGAGAGTTAGATCTACAGTTTCACAATTGGGTAAATTTGGTTATGGTATTTCAGATAGTTTAGGTGCATCAGATTCATTAACCACAAGAGATGTTGTTATTGAAAAATTCCGTGGTAATCCAGATGAATTTTTGATTACAATTTACGATGGTATTAATTCTACTCCAAATGGTGGTGATAAAATTTCCAAAATTATTCAAGAAACTTTTGAAATTCATTTAATTGAAGAACTGAAAACATTGGGTGAAACTGTTATTAATAGTGATAATCCAAAAACTGTTGAAGATTGTTTAAGAGGTGCATTTTTAACTATGAACAGTGAAATGAGTATTTTAATTAATAAAGATGAAACTTCAACATTTAGTTCAGCAGCTGCACATAGAACAAAAACAACAGATAAGTTGATATTAGAGGAAGATGGATTATCAGGATGTTCTGCTACAATCATTTATATTAGGAAAGATTATGTTTATGTTGCTAATGTTGGTGATATAATGGGTATTTTAACCAAATCCGATGGTGAATTTAATGTCATCACAACTAAACATGAACCTTATGCAACAAAAGAATATGATAGAATTCGTGATTCTGGTGGTTATGTTACAACTGATGGTAATCTAGATGGTGTTTCAAACGTTTCCCGTGCCGTAGGATTTTTTAAATTGATGCCACATATCAATGCAAAACCAAGTATTCATAAATTCAAACTAACTAGAAATGAAGAAATGATTGCAATTTGTACAAATGAAGTTTGGAAAAGGATTTCTTTTGAATTAGCCGCTGATATTATTAGACAAGAAAAATCGAATCCAATTGGCGCCGCTGAAAAATTAAGAGACTTTGCTATTTCCTATGGTAGTAAAGATTCTAAAGTTACATCAGTTGTTTTATCACTGAGACAATTTACTTCTAAACAAAAGCATTATAATGCATCTAAACCTGAAGATTCTACATTACGTAAACTAGATGATGAAATTGAGCCTCCAATTGGAGACTTAGCTATGGTTTTCACTGATATCAAGAATTCTACATTATTATGGGATAATTATCCAGCTGCTATGAGATCCGCAATTAAAGTTCATAATTCTATTATGCGACGTCAATTAAGAATTATTGGTGGTTATGAAGTTAAAACAGAAGGTGATGCATTTATTGTCAGTTTCCCAACACCAACAGCTGCTTTATTATGGTGTTATATTGTTCAAACTCAATTATTAACAACTGATGAATGGCCAGCTGAGATTATTTCAAGTGATCAAGGTTTTGAAGTTAAAGATAATGAAGGAAATTTAATTTTTAGAGGTTTATCTGTTAGAATGGGTATTCATTGGGGTACTCCTGTCTGTGAAATGGATGTTATTACTAAGAGAATGGATTATTTTGGGCCTATGGTTAATCGTGCATCAAGAGTTAGTTCAGTTGCAGATGGTGGACAAATTACTTTGAGTACAGATTTTTATAATGAAATGAATAAAGTGAAGAAGATTCATCAACTGATTAAGAATGGTAAAATTGATGTTAATAAGGCATATTCATATAAGACTAGGGGTAAAGATATTGAAAATCAAATGAATCAATTAGATAATATAGGAATTGTTTTGGAAAATATTGGTGCAAAGAAATTAAAGGGTTTAGAAACACCTGAAAACTTATGGGTTACATTCCCAAAATCATTAAGTTCTAGATTAAAGATGATAACTAAGGAGGATGGTAAAATCAATAATAATATTCAAAATAAGTTGGTTGTTGGTGGTATTACTGTTGAAACTGTTTGGTTGTTACGTAAGATAGCATTGAGATTGGAGAGAGTAAATTCATATCTGTGCAAACAAACTGTTAATAATTCACGTAAGGGACAATATAAGAAATTTTCTGATGGTGTACAAAAGGAAGCTGAAGCAAATATGGGAAACACATTGGCTTCTGCTGAACCATTTATGTTACTGTTCCTAGATCATACAATTACCAGAATTGAAAATTGTGTTACTGTTTTAGGAACCAGACAAATTTTAGGTCAAGATGCTCAGGGTAAAGATACAATTCAATTACTAGAAGTTATGAGTGAAATGACTAAAGAATTAGCACTTCTACGTGCACAAGTTCAACAAAATGAAGACAAAAAAAAAGATTGAAGAGTGTTGATCACTTTAATGATCTTATAATATTAAACTATTTAACGTTTACTATTAACGTACTATTTATTTATATTTATATTCTTTCTCTCTGTGTATGCAATACAAAAAGAAACGATAACTGAAATAGACATGTCTATTCTCGCAATATTGGCTAAAATAACACCTCCAATTTTGCGAGATACGAATTTTATTTTTTCCTCACTTCCCCATATTCTGTTGTCCTATTTCCTCATTTACAACTATCAACAAAAAGAGGGGAGAGTCCCCTTTAAAAGAAGAGACATTCTCACTTTTCCAAAATAGGGGACATTCACATAATTTAATGTTAGAAAGTACTGTTTACTCTAAGTGAAGGTAAAATTACTGTATTAACAGACGACGACGCAAATGTTGAGCACTTTTCCTTGTAAGGCTGAAATTTGGAGACAACTTCATAATAAGACTTTTTATCAAAACGCGTCCTTTATGTCACAAACTGTGGCACGCGTCGCTCCAATGTTCACTAATGTTGAGAAGGATACTTTGTGCAATACAGTCCCTGACCCACCAATTGCTAAATCATCATATCAACATAGGATTATAAGGCACAATATGGAATCAAAATATTTAACAAATTTAATTAATTATAAACCAAAATATTTTGCAAATCAATCAAAATTTAGTGTTTGGCACAAAGTACCTGTTGCACGTCGATCTGCCGTAATGGTATTACTTTTCCTAGGTAATGAAGGTGAATTAAGAGTTGTATTAACAAAGAGATCAAGACAATTGAAAAGTTTTTCAGGTCATATTTCTCTTCCTGGTGGTAAAGCTGATAATGGATTAGAAAGTGAATTTCAATGTGCTAGAAGAGAAATGGATGAAGAAATTGGTATATCTCGTCACAATACCCTTTTACACAAAGAATTCGGTTTTGTGTTGGACGAATTAAAAGTATTACCTGCTTACTTAGCTAGAACTTTCCTTGCTGTTGCACCTTGTATTGGTTATATTAATTGGCATGAAAGTGTTGAAAAAACTGAACGTCGCTTGCATAGTTTAGTACTAAATCCTGGTGAATCTGCAAGTATATTCAGCGTTCCCTTAAAAGATTTTTTACAACCAAAATCAAATAACTTCAGTATGAAAGAATGTATGAAACAAAGTCATATTAAGACAAAATGGGCTGGTTTACCATGGAACTTAAGATCATACATTTTTCCTCTGTTCAATAAAAATGAAGTAAATTGGTTACAAGAAATTGAAGATTTGTCATCTGCATCTGAAGATGAAACTCATGATGATCATGAATTTGATGTACGTACGAGAAATTGTTGGGGGTTAACTGCAAATATTCTACATGATGTTGCTGATATTGTATATAATGGAAATCATCACACTGTAATCGGTGAAGAGGACCTTATTTGGTCTCTTTACAACCATGATCAAATGCAAACAAAATCAAGAACTGATTTCGAAAAGAGATTAATCAATAATACCAAAGGTTCTTTGTTTAGTGAAGTTATTCCTTCTGATGAAATAAACAACCTTAAAAAAATTTATAATCAATGATTCTTCTTACCCTTCTAATATTATATTAAAAATAGTATTTAGTATATAAGTTTGTTTAACTATCTAACCTCTCATCTTCTCGCTGTTTATTAAGTCTTCTCCTATACTCTTCTTAACATCTTCGTTAATTAATTTATTGATTTCACCATAACCTAAACTGATTTCATAAGCTTTCACTAATCTTTGAGCATTAATAGAAATATTATTATAACTTAATGCAAGTAGACAACATCTGTAACGTGAAATTGTTTCTTTAATACTTGAACTGATTTCATCATTTTTATCACTGTATATTTCCCATGAACTTTCTTCCTCTAATCTAGTTATACTCACACTTCCCATTCCGACAGAATATCCATTAGATGCTGAAGTAAACTTACTTTCTGCTTTATTAGATGCTACACTTGATGCTTGGGTCTTTGTCTTAAAAATCCAACAGTATCCATTAACACCGATGATAACACTTACACCTCCTGGTAATTCGTGTAAATGATTCTTAGTTCTAACAATTAATGATGAATTAACCTTCACAAACATACCATTTCTTAATTTCCCATATTTTAATGATCTGGTATGTAAACTTGCAGATCCGTCATTAAATGTACTCTGCACTTCACAATTTAGTAAATCACCTTCCTTTAAAATACTTCTCATTTGTAATTCATCACTATCACTTTTTCTTCTCAATACCCCTCCTGGTAAATTAACAGCACCCAATACTAAAATACCTGCATGTTCTGATCCTAAATCAACTCTCCAACGTTTATTACCGATGCCAATAATTCTACCAACAACGTGATCACCAGTTTCAGGTCTATAACGTCCATTAAACGGTATAACACTCAATAATTTATTAACTTTTGAAATAGTACCTGCAACTGATGAATATGTTTTATCATCAAGATAATAAGTTCCGTGACCTCTCATCCATGTTGCATCTTCAGTTATTAATTCACCTGGTGTAACTATACTTGAATTTTCTAAGTTCATGTATCTTTTCTGTGCAGTGTCTAAAACTTCATCAATCGCATCATCTAACATTAAGTCATTATTTTCGTCATCAGATTCATTGATATGATTTTCTTCGATCACAGTTGATTTTAATGGATTTTTAATACTTATCACACTCATTGTGTTAAAAAGAAGTTTATATTGATGAAAAGCTGAAAAGATTGTAGAAAAGAATAGTAAAAAAATTTTATCATGAAAACATCAAATTTCTAAACATGTTTTTTTTCTATCACGCACTTTTAATTATTACTGTATTAGGAAATATAAATATAAAATTAGCTAACTATACAACTGCTTCATAGAATAATAAATAAACATTATTATCTTGAACATAATTACCAAACTTTTTATGTGGTCCATTTAGATGATCATCATCAAAAGTTATCCATTGATTATCATTATAAGTGGCCGTTGCTGTGTAGTGGCCAGAATCAATAGAATTTCCCCAATGATCAATCCATGAATTTAATTTATAGACTTTTTTACGACCCTTTATATCCATATTTAGTACCTCTGGAAATTTCAAATCTTTAATATTAATTTTACCACCTTGTTGTGATGGATTGAATAATGATAAACAGAATACTAAAACATCGGGTAATTCTATTAATTCAACTGTACGATATGCTTTTCGCTCTTTAGTAAAAATATCAGCTAATCTATTGTATTCTCTCTTCTCAAAATCGTTTAATGGAATAGTGTAGGGGTATGGTTCAAAATCATGATCAGGTTGTGGGGTTCCCTCATGTTTACTACTAGGAAGTGGTAACTTGAAGAATTTACGTTTGGATTTAGGTTTATCCTTTTCACGTTCCTTTTCAGTGAGCTCTTTGATTTTATGCTGAGCCATGTATAAATCATGATCTTTCTCTAGTTTGCTTTGTAAAACTTCAAGTTCTTTCTCAGCTTTATTACATCCATCACAGTCCCATGCATTTCCTAATGCTAAACTCATTTCCTCGGGAACAAAGTTCTTCTTAATAATTTCCTCTAATGAAGTTTTCTTGTTCTTGATAGATAGGTATACCATAATGGAAGTTTCATATCTTACACTCTCGTATCCACATCTTTGACATCTCATCTTTACCTCTTCTTGGATGTTAAATAAATTTTGAATAAAACTAAATCCTTCATTTTCGTAACTCTTCTGTAACCATGTGTTATACTTTTCATGTGAGCTCTGTGGAATACTGATCAGATTCAGACTAACTGCTTTATTAAAGTTGAATTTCAATTCCTTGTGTAGTTGATCAATTATATAGTATAAAAATTGTGATGTATCTTGTTGTTCATTTGGTATATTATAATGAGGGTTTAATCTTGCAACAATTGATAAAAATCTTGTCATATCAATTACTGGAGGTGAAGCATTATGTGGAGACATATTATAAAAATTAGTAAATAGTTCATGAACTCCTGAAGTTAATTTAGTGTTTTGCTTATTATTTAAATCAAATAGATATTTTTTAAAAAATTCATCATTGATAAAAAATTCTCTAAATTTTTTAATTGAAAACAAACATTGAATCATAGAATTTATATAACATGTAGATCCCATGTTACGCAATGTCACTAATGGTTTGTAATCAAGTCTAGAGAGTTGATATAAAGATGTGGTATTGGTTTGTACTGGTTTGACTAAAGGAGGAATAGATAAGGGACGTGGTAATGTTGATTGATTCATTTGATTTTTCAATTGATGTTGTAGACTTTGTTGTAATGAAGTTTGAGTTGATGATAATGAAGGGTTTGATGTTGATGATTGATTGTTTGAATATGTGCTGATTGGTATTAAAGGTTCAGCCATTGGAATTGGAGGTGGAGGGGAGTTCGCTCTAAATGGTGTTTTAGCAGGTGCTCTGTGAGTAATATAATATTTTTCAAAACTAGTGTAACCTCCCTTTAACCAATAAACATTATTAAAATGTAATGAGATTAAGAGAGTAAATAAATCAGTTTCTAAATGAGTGATGTAATTACTTTTAGAGAATATAACAATTTTATTCTGCTTTTGTAAATATGGTAAAACATTTAATTTCAAGTAATCTCTATTATCAATATATTGAGGTGGCACAGTAATGATTGATTTTGAGCTAGAACGTAGCTTTTGGTCGTTGATATTGATTATGAGTAGTTCACTTTGAAAAGATGCTAAATCTTTAACTTCCACAGTTGGTATGGTGGTAGATTCCTCAGAGGAGGTTGAGTCTGTGTCACTTAGTTGAACAGGTTTGGATGACGGTATATACTCTTGGAATGTATTGTTGAGATCTTCTTCAGATTGTTCATCATCATCATCGTCATTATCCTCGTTTGGGTACAAGTCACTAGATGATAAAGAGTTATGTTTAGCTCTAGGATCAAGAGATTTGCGGTTATTAATAAGGTTCTTGGTATGATTATTGATTGTCTCTTCAATTGTTGACAGTTTGTCGGTGTTATCTACTATCTGTTTGATATGTGAAAAGTACACACTGTAATGTGATAAAGTGGTAAAAGAAACTAGCTTTTGAGATAAGATATTTATATTATGAAAATCTTCCTTTGTACACATTGTATTATTTATGTTTAATAACTTGAATTTCATAATCAAATAAAACATTGTAAATGATTGTAGTACAACTTCTTCTATAAGTTCAAAATCGTATGAAGATATCAAGTAACATAAATTTGACGATATATAGACCCAATCATTCGTTATCTTTAAATTCTTCTCAAACTTTGGATCATTGGAATATGCATTATCCAAACTCTGTATCCTATTTTGAAACAATTGAGTTTGGAAAGTAACTATACTCTCTATCACATCATCAGATAACTTTAGTTTACTTTTCCTCAATGGAGCCTGTAAAGATACTCTTCTATTCAGTTTCCTTTGACGTTCCATAGACAATAAATAGTATTAGTATATTAATAATAGAACTTAAACTATAAATAAATAAATATCAAAAGAGTTATTCAACTCCAAAGCCTACAATTTGAAAAGAGTTGATCCCAAATCTGTACTAATAAAAATTAAAAATATAAAAATAACCGTGGCGCATTAGTGGCGCAGTAACTTCTTATTATGGGGTATTTTAACTATACTATATTGCTATTATATTATACTATCAGTAAGTATAAGGTCATAAATCCATGTCTATATCGGAGTCTGACTCTGCTGCTATATTAACTGTGTGAGAGGTAACCTCTTTTAATGGAGAAAATCCCTTGTTGTTAATACGTTGTTCAGGGATATTTTCCTTTTCATTAACATTGTTATCAATACTGCTCATATCATCATCCGGATCCATTTCGGAGTAAGTATTCCGTGACCCTGCTCGTAGTTCACCACCTTCTGTATCATCTAATCCCATATCTACATTAAATTTATGTATTACTTCCGATCTATTTGCATATTTTTGAACATATGATTTAACTTTTTCCTCATAAAGTTTTCTATTATTAAGGTATAAAGAACTTGCATCACCATTAAGAGGGTCTGAAGCATTAGGATAGTTTAGCAATTGAGGTATAAAAGTTTCAAATATGTGTTTCATTGTAAACATTGGAGACCATGTTTGATTAATAACATCTAGACAGACAGAGCCCGATTGCTCATCGATATTAGGATGAAATATTTTAGTTTCAAATCCAATTGATGGAGATTTATATGGGTATTGATCAGGTATTTCAACATGAATCTTCCATACACCACCTTCATATAATGAATCTTTTGGTCCTTCAAGGCAAACTGCTAATTCTCTAATATTATCATTAACTAATGAGGCTCTAAAATCGCTCATTAATAAGTTCATTACGTCCAGTTCTATTCTTCGATGTGAGCTATATTATATTTAAGTTAGTATATCATTCGTAAATTAGAGTATCATTGTATATATACGTACGTCATTGTGGTATTGTTGTTTAATAAAGATGTTAGTTAAATGAAGAGAAAGGAAAGGTGAAAACAGATATATATATTAATTGTTCTTATCTTTATATATTAATAAGAGCGATAAGTCACATAATTGGCATGTTTTATGGTCATTTTGGCAATTTTATGACCGTTTTTTCCGGTTTCTGTTATGTTTCTTTCCTTTTCCTGTTAACATATCATATTATATTGTATTATATCGTATGTATGTATGTATATATACTATATGGTGGTAATGTATTTAAAAAGTTTAAATTATTAACAAATTATATCCGTACACAAACTCTGTTCTAAAAATATAATTTCAATATCAATATTATGCATGCACCCTTACCGTATGTTTAACTATTATACAACAACCTATTACATTAAAGATTCTAATCTTTTCAACTCTTTTTGTACATCCTCTACATTTCTTAAAGGTTGTGAATCCATTTGTTGTAATAACTCTGTGGTTTTATCAACAGTTTCTTCCTGTACTGACTGTTGTTCCTCACATTCAGTAACTTCCTTCTCTAATCTCTCCTTCCATTGTTCTAAATACTCTATATCTGACATTCCTGTTTGTATGACATCACTTAGTTCAATAGTTGTGCTTCCACTTGGTGATGGTTCTATAACACCAACCCCTTCTAGTAGCGTCCCCACTAGGAATGATGAACGAGCTGCTAAATCTGAGCGTAAAGTAATGCTTTCTAAGGAGTCTCCGGATACTCTCAATATAGATGAATGATCATGATCATGTTCTGTTACAGACATTGTATTTGTTGTATATGTATTATGTCTATGTTGTGTTGTCAGAATGAAACAAAAACTACATCGAAACAACAAGTAAACCACCAAATTATAAATTTTATTGAATCGTGACAAAAATTAAAAAAAAATTCCTCTCAGTACTTTCTTTCTACAATGCAGCCAGAGGACCTGATATCTAGACAATATATAGTAGATACCACTGATGGTCGACGACTTGTTGGTATACTATTGGCTCTAGATGACCAAGGTAACCTTTTATTAACAAATACCACGGAGCAAACACCTCATATGAGAGAACTTGGATTGATTTCAGTTCGTAAACAATCAATTTCAAAGATAAGTTTATCGAAAAATGATTACAACTCTATGTTTAAGCAATGAAATAATGTATATAGGATATAATTTAATATATAAAACAATGATATTATTAAAATGATTATAATTTGCTCTTGCACAAAATCAAATCTTGAACACGTTGTGCACAACCCCAACTTGATTGGTAACCAGCACCACCCATACCATAACAATGAATAATACGACCTTCTCTTTCAATACGATAACCTCCTTTTCTAAAAGGTCTAAAACCAACTTGTTTACGAACAATTTCTAAATTATTCCAATTGTATTGTGGTAAATATTGTTTACATCTACTTAATATTCTATCACTTAATGCATCATCAACAATTTTATCTTCATTACCAACTTGGAAACAACCACCAATAATTAATTCACCTTCTCTTCTAGGCATAATGTATAAACCTTCATCCTCTTCTGGTAATTCAACGACTGTCACTTTCTTGATTCCAACATTGTTTTTAACAACATAAACACAACCACGAACTGGGTACATTTTCTCTCTTTCTTTAATATCAATATCAAGTAAATCTCTTGAAAGTAAACCAGTACAATTGATAACATAATCGACTATTCTATCCCAGCTTGATAATTGGAATGCATCTTTAACTTTTGAAACAGTGCCTCTCTTGATAGAAAATCTTGCATTTTCACCTTCAGCGGCACCTGACATTCTCCAACATTCATTAATTAAGTAAGATAAATAATATGTTGTTCTAATAACCATACCATCAAATTCAAAACCATAAACAAATTTTTCTTTATCGAATTCATCATCACTATATTCTCTAAATTTTATTTCTTTACTAAAATCACCACTAGCAAACCAAGGTAATTTCTTAACACAACCATCTAATTTAAATCTTTCATGAGTTATTAAAACACTATTTAAACGTTTAGTAACACCAGCTTCTGGTCTGTTTCTAATCAAATCATAAAATTTACGATAACCAATTGTATCAATTTCTTGAACAAATGTATCATCTAATTTTGCAAATGATTCCCAATTAGCACCTGCTATTGGAGAGGTATAAATATTTTTAAATTCAAAATCTGTTGGGAAATGTTGAGCAACAATTGTTACTTTATTATTTGGATTTGCCTTTAAAATTTCATGTGCATTGGTTATACCAATAACACCTGCACCAATAACAACGTAATTAGACATTGTTCAATGAAAGAAAAGAAAAGAAAAGAAGTTGCTGATAAGACATCACCAAAATTCGATGAAGCAGCGATCTGACGATCAAAAACTGAGTTCGATAAGCGCTTATTTTAATTATACAACTTCGGTTAAATTTTTATATAACTTGTTATAATGGTGGTAACTATTAATGATTGTATTACAGATCTAATATTAATAAATAACTACTCGTCATCTTCTAAATCACTCGGAACAACACTTGCACCTCTTAATGTGACATCCTCATCATCATCTTTCAATGACCAATTAAGATATTCAGTATCATTATTTTCTTGTAAAGTACCTAAATCACCTGGTGTCATTGAACCTAATTTTGAATCTCTTGGTGAACCTGGTACACTTAAAGGTCTTGTGATTTTAATTTTTTCATCAATGTCAAAAGGATTTGATGATGAATTATTATTAAAACCATCAGGATATGCTCTCTTTAATGATAATATTCTGGCTTTAACATATTCTAATCCCAGTCTTTTCCAATCTAATAAATCACTTAATCTTTCAACACGATTTCTTTGATTAATTCTTTGTCTTCTTGTCTTTTGAGCAAATTCAAACATTTGATCAGCTAATTGATTGATTGACTCATCAACTGATTTCATTCTTCTATCAATAATATAAATACCATAATCTTTACTATTTTCAATTAAATCTTCCATATAACAACCAAAACCTGATAAATTAGTTGTAATTGATGGAATTCCCATAACTGTACATTCTGCAGGTGTATAACCCCATGGTTCATAATAACTTGGGAAAACACCTAAATGACAACCTCTAACAAATTCATCATAATCAATTGGTAAAACTGGATTTGATGAATTAAGAAATTCTGGATGGAAAATAATTTTAACTCTATCTTCCTTTGCATTAAATAATCTACAACTTCTGATTTGATTTAAAATTGGATCATTTGCATCATCAACCATATTATGAGTTACAATTGCAGGTGATGAATCTCTTTTCATTGCAATCATTCTTCTCTTTAATAAAACTCTATCACTTGATTTCAAAATATCATCTAAATTAGGTAATGCAGTCTTATTTGAATCATTGAAATGATGAGGATCTTGACACCAATTTAATAATCTTTGATTCATTGAATCTTGAATGTCTTTAATTGTATTTTCTAATTGTCTAATAACTGCTTGACCTTTTAAAGTTTCAACTGTATAAGAATTATTTCTTGCTGGCATAATAATGAATGCAACAACTGTTAAATTAGAACCAGCTTCCTTTAATTTATGATTTAATCTTGCTAATGATTCAATGAAAAAATCAACACCTTTATTTCTAAATTCATATCTACCTGCAATAAAGAAATATAATGTATTATTTAAATCAAAATCTAATTTACCATAAAAATGACCTCTAATAAATTCATTAATTTTTTCTTTCTTTTCAGCATGTAAATTTTGAAATTCATGAACTGCTTGAAATTTAACAACATTCAAACCATTTGGTAAAACTCCGTCTGGTTTTCTTTTCAATAAATGTTCACTTTCATAAGCTGTAATATGAGAAACAGTAGTAAAAAC
This sequence comes from Pichia cephalocereana, assembly GCA_030565065.1. Lineage (NCBI taxonomy): Eukaryota > Fungi > Ascomycota > Pichiomycetes > Pichiales > Pichiaceae > Pichia > Pichia cephalocereana. Next base: position 6,799 of record JAJMAS010000054.1, on the reverse strand, counting down.
ATCAGCTGCATGACATGCTGATCTTTCAATACAATATCTATGATAAATACCTCTTTTACCAGCTTCATAATCAACATCAAATTTATCAAGATTGTTATAAAAATCAACTGAACCAGCACATAAATATCTACCTAAAAGAGTTGCATGAGTAGTGAAAATTGTTGAACAATCAATTTTACGTTGTCTACATAAAGTAAGAGCAACACCGGCTAACCATTCATGAGCATGTAAAATAATAGCCTTTTCAGTTTGATGACAACTAAATTCTCCAATAAACCAAGCAGTTAAATAACCTAATAAAATAGCATCATTAGTTTCAGTATCATTTTCAGGAGTTGGAATTGCAGCAATTTTCCAAAGATCAGTTTTCCATTCATTTAAATTATGAGCTGCTGAACCAATATCAAATAAAATAACTCTTGGAGCACCTTCAATAAGCCATCTACCATAAAGATATTTAATACCTCTTGATTCCATTGAATCTAAAGTTTTCTTTAATGCTTTATTAGTAACTGGTAATTCTTCAACTTCAACAGATGCAGATTTATAATTTAATGGACCAAGTAAAGTATATTTATCCTTATATTCTGCCACTGTGACCGGAGCCTTCGATTTTAAAACTGAATAAATTCCCCCAACACGATTTGCCACCTCTGTGGCCACTTCAAATAAATAATGATTCTGTACGTCTCTTGTCATATATATGTTCAATTGCTAAAAAAAGAAGTTATAAAGGTTTTTAAAACAAAAAGAAAGATATGAACATCTACATAAAGATATGGGGTAATCTCAGAATAATGGAGATAATTTTGCAGCACATGCCAACTCCATAGTTAAATTTTCATCTCCACCTATTTATTCTATTTATTCTATTTATTTACTATGTTTAACCTCGCCACTATGAGGAAATTCAAAAAAAATTGAAATTTTCGGTTACTATTGTTTATATCCTTCCTAATGGATACAACGATGGCCTCCCATGAGCACATTCGTACGGGAGTCTACATTCCGCTAGTTTATTCACTATCCTGTGTTGCTCTTCAATTGTTATTACATCACCAAACATAATTGCACCCCTACATGCCCATGATTTTGCACATTCCCTTATAAATGGTGGCATTTTACCAATATTTATCTCTTGCACCGCCTCTGCAATCCCACGTTGTAAAATACGTATCGCATCATTTTTCCCACCAAGGTGGCGGTGCGTAACCCACGGTAATTTACTAATGGTAACAAGCCCCCTACGATTATCATCATAGTTATCAATTATTGACATTTCAACACCCCATTTTGATAGGTTACCTTTTTCTATTGATCTTTCCACTTTTAAGAGGTCGTCCTGTTTGAATTGTATCTCATATGGTGGGACTATATCTACAATAGGAGATTTACCTTCCTCTAATGATTTGTACATTTGCTCCACTCGTATCCGTTCATCGCATGCATGTTGATCCATTGCATAGAGATCACTACTTTTCCTTTGTTTTACTATAATAAACTTCTTATCACATTGACCAATCACTTCCATATACATTATATCTTCTCTCTTTAATATAATTTTCACTCCTCCAAAATATTCCGAAGTGGTTTCATCTTGCGATAAGGGAACATCCGTATGTGAATGTGGTTGTAACTGTGACTGTGTTTGATGATCATTACAATCGTGACATTTCATTCGTAATTGATCCATATCAATTACTCTATTCTCTAGCAGTTCTCCATTTTTCATTGTCCCCATTCTACCTTCTATTTCCATTAAATCTATCTGTGAAACAAGCATTCTACTTTTAAGAACTTTCTCTTCTCTTTTTCTCTCTTTGTCATCAAATATTTTGGCATTTAATACTTTTTCTTCTTTTCTGCTCTTTCCTTTCATAACTCCAAAATAAACTCGAATAGCTTTACTTAATAACCCTTTCGCACATTCTATATTAATATTCTCTTCAGAACCTTTGAAACTAGCTAAATATATTGCATTAACTGAATAAGCATGTCCATACATACTGATTCTCTTTTCTCCTCTTTTGAATTCATCTCCCCATTTATCATAATTATTCTGAAACTCATTACTAATAAATTTTAACAGAGATTCATTGTTTACTTTCTCCCCATTATAAAACACAAATTGATAATTTTTATTTTGAACAGTCTCTAATCCAATTCCGATCTTTAATTCTATTCCTTTACCCTTGATTTTATATAATTCATAGTTTTTAAACAATTCGTTATCTAAAACATTCCTAATCATCATCATTTGATGATGAAACGGCAATTTCTCCTCACTTTTGATTGAATTATTACAAACAACACTCGTTCTCCATTTATTGCCTCTAAATTCATATTTGTTTACAGTCACATCAATACATGGGCTATCGATTAAACATTCAACTATCCTTTGTTTAATCAAATAACCTTCATTGGCCCATCTTTTATCTAATTTTTCAAATACAATTTTCTTCCTTATCGGAACCCTGTCATAGACACCTAAAAGTCGTAGACTAGTACCAATTGAATCATCTCCATTTTTGACAACATCTCCAACTCTATGAATTCCATTAAAAATTATTTTGAATCCACTATTATATTCTTTAACTCTACTAATTATAATCAGTGATGCACTAATATTCATAATAGAATTAACAGCAACTCCTCGACTTTTCTCATCCTTTGATGAACAATGTCTTTGTCCAAACAATTCCATTGATTCAGGATCAATGCCCGTTCCGTTATCCTTATATTCAATTTCTATAATAGAAGTAACATAGTTTATTCGAATATTAACTCTAATCTTATTACTTTTCGCTTCAACCCCATTCTTGATTATCTCATAAACCACATCATTTAATCCTTCAAGTACTATTTCACTATCAATTCGACCATGTATTGTTTCACTTAATCTTCTTATCCTCATCGAGATGTTGAAGAAACCCTGATAATTTAATTGCCCTTTTGGATAAATATTTCGGTGCGATAACTTTTTTTCATGCAGTCTGCAACCTGTACTTTTAATTTTTTTCCCCCAATCAACAACTTACTTCTTCCTCCTCAACTCATTTAACAAATCATCTTGAGTGCAAGATGTGTAATAATAATATTTTCCCAGCTTTTTAGACGATCTGGTTTTGAATTTTACATTCTAATATCTATTCATAAATGAATTTAGCGTTTTGCAGAAGTTTACCTTGGATAGCAGATTATAAATTAAGTTGGGGCAAAATAATTAATTGTGCATCATAGTACATTTTATCGCTATATTCCTACGATTTAGTGTCTCCAAGAACACAAACAATTCAATAAGCTATATTTTACGATGAAATTTAGTACTGTAGATTTGATCTTACTTTTACTATTAAAAGCAAATTATATCTTTTACTTATTACTCAACACTTTTCATTAAACTTAATAACTAAAACTTTATTATCGTAACCTTTTGACGATATTACAATGTTACTATAGTTCGGCCTAATAATAATTTGAAAAGTAATTTTTAGAGTTTTTTTTAAAAAAAACTATTTTTTCCAATTTTTTTTGAATTTTGTTTCATAAAATTTAAAAATAGTTAGCATTTTAAAATTTTTGACAACATTAATATCTAGTATATAAGAGAATTAGACTATTTACAATAAATTCAATTTTATTTTTTAAATTTAACAATCACGTGACCAAAAATTTGGTATCATAAATTATTCAAAGGTAGAAAAAACAAGCAATGCCCGTGTAGCGTAATGGTTAACGCGTTTGACTTCTAATCAAAAGATTCTGGGTTCGACTCCCAGCATGGGTGACAGGCATTTGCTATTATTTTTTAATCTTCTTTTTAAGATTTATCTATACGAAAACTCTATCTTTTTTCAACCTAGTATTGATTGAAAAGAATGTTTTGTTTTTTTCGTTCATTAAAAGGAAACTATAATATTATAATAAAATATATAATATAAAAATATTTATTATATAAAAAAAAAGGTTGGATTTTTTTAAATTATTCTTGACCAAAACCAATTGTATTTTCAACAGCAATTGTTAATTTTTTCTTTAATGTATCATAATCTTTATAAGGTGGCAGATCAACTCTATTAAAACAAGTATGAGATTTTGGTAATTGATCACATTCACCAGCTTTTTCAATTGTAAAACGTCTTGGACCATCAGAACCTTGTAAATCTTTAAATCCATTAACTGGAATTCTTGAAGTACCAGTTGTAAATTGTAATAATCTTGCACGTTGTTCACTCTCCCATTCAGTAATTGCTTTCCAGAACCATTGAATTACTTCATCACTTTCTTGATATCCTCTATAATCTGTATGTTTTTTCCAATCTTCAACATCAATTTCAGCTAAACCACCAATTAATAATTCTAATTCACGTTCATCAAAAACTTGAACTAATTCTTGTGGAATTAATTCGTTAAAACCTTCCATAAATGAACGGAATTGACCTTCAACAGGTTTTGAAATAATCCATTCAGTTTTTAGTTCAACAAATTCACGTTTATTTTCATTATCAACTTCAATATTTCTACCATTTGGTTTTAAATCAATAACAACTTTTTCACCAAATCTATCTTCTTCAACTGAGAATGACTCATATAAAATATCAGTTATATCATTTTCAAGCATCCAACACAGTGATTTAAACATTTCAGAATCAACACTTTCAAGATCTTGTAAAACAATTTTCTTTCTTAACATCATTTTATACATTGCACCAACAAAGAATGCATCAAGGAATCTACGATGGAAAACTGCTAAACCAACAACTCTACCAACAAATTTGAAATAATTTAAATGTTCTGGATTGATATTTGAATTTGGATTAATTTGTAATGTATAGTTATCACTTGAAGCATATTTAAATAAACCATAAGCAGGATTGAAAACTTCATGAGATAATTGTTGGAAAAATTCTCTTGAAACTCCACCATAATCTAAACCTTCTTCACCTTCGAATTTAATCATTAGTCTTTTCTTTAAATCTTCAGGGGTTTGTCTCATAACTTCTCTAAATGAATCTTCCAATAGACAATCTCTTCTAACTTTAATATGACATTGACCCGGTAAAATTCTTAAAGCAGGTTGTGATCTAAAATAAACTAATTTTCTTCTGAAATCACGTTTATATTGTGGAACATTTTGATCTAATGAAGAAGGTAATCGAGGATCATCCCAAGTTGTAGTTTTAGTATTATGGTCAACAAAATAAACTCTTGAAGTATTTGCAAGTCTCATTTCCCAACCACTTGGTAATGGACCCATTGCAGATAATCTTTGAGCATTATAACCTGAATTTGCACCAAAACTTTTAACAAATTGTTGTCTTCTTGGATCAACCCAAGTTGTTGTTCTTGTATTATGATCAACATAATATGGTCTACCTTCAGGTGTGAATCTTTGTTCCCAACCTGGAGGTAATTCACCCAAACCTGGTACAGTTTGTCCTGTCGCTTCTAAAGTTGAAGCTTCTTCCTCTGTTAAATTATGATTATTTAAAGTATTACTTGAAGATCCTATTATATTAGTACCAGTATGTGTATTGTTATTATTATTATTATTTCTTTGATCATTTGATGATGAATCTAAAGTTGGTCTTTTCCAAGTTGTCGTCCTTGTATTATGATCAACATAGTAAGTTCTACCAAAATTATCAGTTCTACGTTCCCAACCAGGAGGCAATCTACCTAATTGATCTTCAAATGAAGAAAACTGTCTTGCACCAGCAGATGAAGGAGATGAAGCAGAAGTTGCAGAATTATTTGAGTTCAAATTTGCATAAGAGGAAGAATTAGTTGCAGTCGCAGTTGCAACTGAAGAACTTGAAGCTGCAATTCCTGGGAATTGACTTGATGAATTATTGTTAAGTGGGGTATTTGATATGTTATTGTTAGTAGTAATATTATTATTATTAGTACTATTTATTATACTTGAAGATTGTCTTGAAAAATTAGTTGGGTCTCTTGAATCTCTTGAATTGTTTTTATGAGATATTGATATTATCATTTTACCAGATACTGGCAAACTTGAATTTGATTTTTTCAATTCTTCAGAAACTGTTTGTTCACTTGTTGGATCACTAAAATTAATATAATCACCAATTCTAATATTAATTACACCAAGGAAACCTTGATCTTTCTTTTTAAATTTTCTTTGATCAAATACTTGTATAATTAAAATTGAATTTTCAGTTACAGAAAAATCAAATGATTGATTCCAATGAGGAGATGCGGTACGTTTAGCAGTTTCAGTTGTTTGAGTTTGGGAACCATCAACTGTTAAAACAGCAAATGGATCAGGAGATTTAAATATTTCACGTTTATATAAACCATCAGCTGAAAGTACCTTGACGGTAATTTTAGAACGGGACATTATTTGTTGATAATTAATGAAGATCTATCTAATTAGTTAAATCTAATGAATAAATTGTGTAAATTTGTGAAAAAAATCTAATAAGAGAAAATATGAATATAAGGTGAAATATCAGTACTTACCCTATATATGATATTAATACAATTCTTGGATTGAATACAAATAAAAGACAATAATTTAAAGAAAATCCAAGAAACAAAGCATCCTTAAACAGAATAGAGTGGCGCCAGCCTAATAATAAATAATAAAGAGAGCCAATTGAAAAATATAAATTATCTAATAGTGAATTTACTAATATTAATGACTAAATTTAAAATTCTCAACCGGTGCACCGCTTTTTCTTATTTTACCGTCGCGACTGGGTGTTTTTCTTAGTTTTTTATAAATTCCGGATGTACAGATACGCAAATTTATAAGGGAAAATATTAAGGGTAA
>JAJMAS010000053.1:0-51426 GCA_030565065.1 Pichia cephalocereana | reverse complement strand
TTATTATTATTATTATTATTATTATTATTATTATTATTATTATTATTATTATTATCAATACTACCATTATAATATTTATCTTCAAGTATCATCTCTTCTTCATTACCTTCAACTAAATTACGTATCTTACATCTAATTTTACCCTTCTCTAAATCTTCACTCATATCTTTATCTATACCTCTTTCATTAACTTCAATCATTCTCTGTAGAAACTGTCTTATTGTAAATGGTGGTGATTCCTCAAATCTATCAAGTATTTCAATAACCCTATATCCATCATCATCTCTATCATATTCAAACACTTCTTGTAAAATCCTATTGAAAATACGTATAATTTTAACCCTTATCTCTACCCAATTATCATAATTATGTTCATTTATCAATACACTTATACTACCATTACTATCCTCTTCCTCAATTATACTCTTAATTGTCTCGTTCATTATACTGTATTATCTATACTGTATTATATAATTATTACTATAATTACTATTATTACATAAAAGATATATTACTATTCATACAAATTCTTAAATTATTCACCCTCACTTAATTCTTTTTCACTATGATTCTTTCTAAACCTAAATTTACCCTTATAAGTTGTATTACCACCATTATTGTAACTATTGTGATTATAATAATTATAATTATAACTATTATTACTATTTATTGGACTGCGTGGATATCTTGGCGAAATTGGACTATTTTGTAAAAGTAAATTACCGTCATTATTGAAATTTGTACTAAATCTACTTGATCTACGTGATTTATTGTTTGTTTGCTTGATTAAATCAAATCCGAAAACTTTATCAATATCTTCATTATCATCATTCTTAGAATTATCTCCATTAGTAATGATAATTGGTGTATTCTTATTACTTATATCCTTCTTCTTATTATTGATATTATCAATTAAATCATCTTCTTCATTATTATTATCTTTCCTACTATTAATACTGATATCCCTTGCAATCTTTAATGGTTCAATATGTTTACTATGTTTACTATGTTTACCATGTTTACCCTTATCTTCAAAACTTTTATTAATAGGATTTATATTATTTGTACTATTCCTATTATTACCACTACTACTAAAACTAATATTCATACTATTTTCACTATTCTTATTCCTTAACTTACTTAATTCTCCTCCAAAACTATTAACTCTACCATGATTGTAAAATTTATCCCTCTTAATTCTGGGTGATAACAAAATTTCATTACTATTAGGTGACTTAACATCTGCTAATAATGTCCTAAATGATTCATTACTATCAAATAAATTATTACCGTTAATCATATTCATATTTAAATTCATATTCATAGTATTATCGAAATCATAATTCCATCCACTTTTATCAGTATTAATAGTTGATTTGGTCTCAATTGAACTACTATATTGGTGTCTCTGTGGTGTACGTTGTTCATTCTTATTTATCATTTTTCCCTTACTGATTCCATCACTTTCAATATCTTTAGTGAAAAATGAATCTAATGTCTCCAAAGTTGCTAACATATCACTTAATGAATCTTTTTCATTAATTGATACATTATCATTAATTAATCTCTCTTGCTTTTGATGATGTAAATTAACTTGTTTTTGAAGTTCGGGTGATAATGGATTATATTGAACATATTGTGATACAAATTCAGGTGATTCAAATAAAATCTCCTTAGTTGTACTATTAGCATTAATCTCTTCTTCATTATTTTCTAATTCTTTAGCAATTTCATTATCTTTTGGTTCATTACTATCCACTTTATCCTTATTTTCATTATCATTATCATTTTTTTCAATATTATCAATCTTATTCAATTCCATTATACATGTAAGATAAACTGAATGAACATTATTTCTTGTAATTGCAGTTCTAATACTTGGCATTGGAATTGACCATCCACTCTCATCTGGTATACCAAATAATGTTGAAATTTTATCATATTCTTTACGTAATGAATTATCACCAACTGACATCATTAAGTAATGTTTATCAAATGGTGATGATTTAAGTATTTTAACTTCATCTAAAACTTCTAATGCTTGTTCTGAATATTCTGTTAATAATAATCTTAATAATGGTGAAATCAAGTCAGCTCCTAATTCATTAAATTCTTCATTATTTAGATCGGTTACTCTAAAAATATGTTTTAACAAATCCATTGTCTCAATTTTAATCCATCCAATATTATTAAATAATAATCCTAATAAAAACGTAATTGTCTCAAATTCAAATTTGGGGAAAAAATACCTTTTCAATAAATTAACAACTTGATTAAGGAAATCTTCCTTATTTCTAAACTTTTTCTTAATTAATGATTCAATAATTCTTGATAATCCAATGATTTCATTCTTATTTGCCATCTCAATAAGACAATTACCTGCGTTAATTATATCTTCATTAAATCTTTTAGTTACATGTGCATGTAGAAATCTTGGCATATTAGCTAATAATGTTAATAAAACTCTATGTTTACCATCACCAATAATTTGACTATTATCTAGTAAATTTAACTTACTCATAATTTTTAATGTTGGTTCATATGCATTTGATGATCTAAGTCCAATCATAATCATTTTTTGTAATCCCTCAAATTTTCCTTCCCATTTACTTGGAAATGTAGCTGCTAAACAATTAACTGTATCAACTGAATTAAAATCAATTTTACTAATGAATTTACTTAATGTTGATAAAACTTCAATAAATTCATTTTCATGTACAGTTGTCAATGACGCAACTGATGACCAAAATAGTTGTGGAAATGCAATTAATTGTTCACTATATAATTCACTTGTAATTGCATTTAATGTCATTAAAATTTGCATTGAAAATTCTTGAATTCCACTACTACTATCACTAATTGTATTAGTTAAACATAATAACATATCCTTTAACATTGATTGATCCAAAAATGATATTAAACATCTGAAAACTTGAAATGATCTTGACGCAACATGCATTACTTTACATGTTGTTGCCCAATAAATTGACATTTTACTCCAATCATTTTGAATTGTTGGTATCTTACTCTCAAAAATAACTAATAAATCTCTAATTAATGTATCCATTGAATCAGGTTTGCGTCCATTAGTTTTATTATTTGTTAAATCATCATAGTCCCATAATTTATTTGAATGATCAGAATTACGTAATGATCTAATAATTCTTTGACCAATCTCACTTGTTGCATCACCGTATTCATGAATTAAATGTATGATTAATGCAGCTGCTTGATCTTGAACAACAAAAAGTTGATGATCTAATAAAACAATTGATAAATTTAATAATAATGGTAATTTTTCTCTAACTTTTTCATTCGGTATTAAAATTAAATCAGCCAAATAAATTATTGATAATTCACATAATGAGAATGTTGGAATTGTAGTTGATGAATTCTTTTGAATTAATTTACTTAATTTAGCAACATATGGTAATTCAGGAAAATTTTGCTTCTCAATTTCACTGATTAAATTTAGATTAACTTCAGGTTCAGTTGGAATCATTGATTTTGGTTCTAAATTAGTTAACAATGAATCAATTAAATTAAAATTCATTGATGGTATAGTTGAAATTGAAACAATAACCTGTCTTGAACACTCAACAAATGCTAAATTCTTTAATGATAATGAATTACTAATAATAAAGTCAAATATAGTTTTAACACCATCACCTGTACTATCCGTACCTAATGCAACCCATAAAGCTTCCAATTCATTTTGAATTTTATGACTATATTTCATGGTGATATCAAAAAAGTTTGATAAAACGACCAAATAATTCGCACGATCTTTCTCAGATGTTAAATCTAAATCAACAGTTTGAATCCATGGTAATAAAACAGCAATTAAATCACGTCTTGGTCCTGAACCAACCAGATTAAATAATAATGTTAATTCTGAAATCATTCTGAATTTCTCCTCTGGATGTGATGTTGCAAAATATGTAGATAATTGGAAAATAGTTCTTTTATAAATAATTCTTGAACGACAACAAACTCCATCAACATAATTAGCAACATTATTTGTATTATAAAATTTGTTTTCAGTAAATTCTAATAATAATGCAGCTGATGATCTAACATTATAATTATCTGATCCAGATGAAAATAATGCAAGTGAAAGTGGTAAATAAACTTCATATTCAAATTCGACATTCTGAACCAATGCATCTGTTAGGGTAATAAAGTAATTGCCTAATGCGGAATCGTGTGTATAACACTTTTTGACAATCAGTTCAAAAATCTCTTTAATATTCCCATTGACACATAAGATACCTAATAACGCACTTCTACCTAATCCACTAATTTTTTCATTATAAGTTTTGAAAAGAGAATCCAGCCAACTAAAAATTGTACCTAAATCAAATAATTGATCCTTATAAGACACGGGACTCTTACATAAACATGAAATACAACTAATTGCACTTAATTGAAGTTGATGTTTTTGAATTTCTAATGATGCTTCTAAATTTAATAAATCATTCTCAACAGATATTGCCTTTCTCATTAAACTATATCTATCAAGAAATATTGGTGTTTTATCCCCATAACCTGACCATTCAACCATAAATTGAAAACTTCGATTCCTAAAATTAAAATCTAACCATTTCTCTGCTGAATTAGTTTCCATTAAAACTGTATGAACTGTTTCAAGTATATTACAGAAATATTTTCTCATCCTTTGAAATTTATAATTAATTTGAACATTTCTCATTAATAATATGTTCAATAGGTTGGATAATAATCTTGTAATTACCTCTAAAATATAGTCATCCATATAATCTTTATTGGTTTTCGAAATTTTGTATATAACATTACTTAAAATACAACAAATCTCTTGTTTCAACGACATATCAGTTGAAAAAGTTCCTTTGCTTGAATCGTCCCATCTTTCAATTGAGCTTTCAATACTTTGAATAAAAGTTTTAAAAATATTAACATTCATACAGCTTAATCCCTCAACAAGTGCATCTCTTAGTCTGATATTAGATGTTGTTAATAATGGAACTGTCATTTTGAAAATTGATTTAGCACTTGTGATTTTCTGATGTTGAACCGTAAACAGTTGTTGTGATTTTTTTCTTGAATGATTTCGGACTAAAGGTGCATAAATCGATGGAGCATTACTTTGGTTATTTGATTTCAAATCAGGTATATGGACACGTTGTTCATTGGTCGATGTTAGTGATGCACAAGCTATTTTCAAATATAACATGTAATCCCAAATAATAGCATTATCTTTTCCTGTGGATTTTTCATTATTAATACGAACAATCTGATCATAAAATTGAACTAATCTAATACAACTGTGTGATCTTGCAATAGCTATTTGGATAGGACAAGTTTTAACTAAAATATCTAAAACGTCTTCAAAAATTTTGAACCATATAGCTGCATCAACGCCATGATTACTTTCAGCTAATTTGACGATCGAACTTTTCTTTTCATTTTTGATGAATTTTGCATATCTTTTCAATTCAGCTTCACTGAATTGTGATTTTTTCTTCTTTGTTAGTTCAATAAAATTTAAGGATCCTAAAACTTCAATAATTCTAGTACCTGACTCAGCGGCAAATTTGGATGGTAATCTATTATGACCTTTAGTAACATCATTATCTTCACTTGATAAATAATATATAACATCATCAAATTGGGTAATCATTCTTAAGATTTGACAACCCAAGAATCTAATTCTGAAATCATGACTAAACAAAAATAATAATGCATTTCCTTCAACTTCATCAATCAAAGTTGCCATATTTTTCAATTCAAGTAATTCAAATTTTTTAGTTTCTTTTATCTCTTCTTGAACAAAATTACGATTAACATTGTACATAGTATTAGCCTTTTCTTCTGTTTCTTGTTCTTCAGTTTCACTCAATGAATCAAGCCATGACTGTAAAACTTCTAAATAATAATCTAACAGTTTAACATAATTATCAGATGATAAATATTCATTATCAACAGAATTGGAAGTTTTCTCATCTAAACAAAATGCAATTGATGAAAAAGTTGTCAATATAACACCTGGATTTTTTTTACAAATCAAAATCTTTAATGCATCAATACAAAATTGTGCCGTTGTCTCATTTTCATGAATACAATTTTTAACCAATAATTCAACAATCTTTCTATAATGAGCCACATTTGATGGATTTGCACACCATGTAATACTTGTAATAACAGTAGTAAACAACTCGCTACTTTTGTATGATGTGTCTTCAGTAGTATGAAAGTATGATAAGCTTGATATTCTTTGGTGTAAACTTGATGTACTTGTTGCGGAAGATGGAGTTGTTGGACCTAAACTTAAATTACTATCTAATATCTTACATCCACATTGAGATTCTAAAGAAAACAATACTTTGATGAAAATGGATGAAATTTCTTCATGAACTTGTGCATTAGATGAGTTATGTTCGAAGACATCTTCTACACTTATATTGGAAAATTCAAGTGGATCTAAAGAATTTTGGATGATATCATCAGTTGGATATGGTGGTCTTTCTTGATTTTGATAATCTGATAAAATCCAACAATAAGCTCTTATACAGAGAATGATTTTTTCATAACTTATGATTTCAAAATTGAAGTGGTTAAATGATGATTTTAAAAATGGAATAAATATGTTCTCAAGACTGTAATTTAATTGAGAATATGCAAGTGACCTGAAAAATTGAACTGCTGTCTGGATTAAAAACGCATCTTCAGTTAACCATTGTTGCTTTTTCTGTATATTAAGGAATAATAAGTTAGCAAGATTTTCCATTGTTCTTGTTTTTGAATTTAAGGTATCTTGATATCTGAATAAATATGTCCAAGTTAATCTAGTAACACAGGTAATGACAATTAACTTTTCACTTGCTGAAGCTTTAGGTTTCAAACGTTTGGATATACTATCAACAATTGATCTCCATTTATTTTCAAACATTTCTTTAGGTGCAACAGATAATACAGTTACTGCTAAAGTGATTGCATTACCCCAATATTTATTTGAATTTGAAGTTGCAATTTTTATAGCCTTTGAATAAATCACCTTAACAGCTTCAAGCCATGTTGGATGGTTAACTTCTGCAGTCAATGTACCGGCAAGAGATAATAATAATTGATTGATAACATCACAATATGAAAGAAATAAATTTTCATTTTCACATTTATAAAAGAATTTAGCCAAGCTTTTGATAAAATCTGCACCTTCTTCAAATCTTTCTAACGAAGCATTTGAAAATTGTAAATATCTCATACCATAGATTAATAAATTTAAGCTAGCTTCAGAAAAAGGTTTACCATTAGTAAAACCTGTTGGAAATTTTTCAAGATCACAAATAAAACGATCACTGACACTTAAAAATGATTTTTCGGACATTTGACCAATTAATTCAGATAATAAATTCCAATTTGCTGAATGGATTAATGATTGACTTACTAAATATGGATCAATACTTCTTAAATAATTGTACATTATTTCTTCAAGTCCTGTATCCTCAGTAAGGGTAGATGGTGGTGTTTGTTTAATGACTTCAATCAAAACTCTCCATAGGATAAAAGTACTAATAGTAAATTGACGATCTGCTTGAGTAAATGTAACTTCTGATTTATGTAACTGATCTTCCAAATTTCTTAAAGTGGCATCTTTTGAATTGGAGTGATTTTCATAGGAAAAATTGGATCTTGATAATGATTTTTGATGATGATGATAAGAAGATGATCTATTTCCCTTTGAATTTAAGTAATTTTGATAATTTGACATGTTTTTCTCTAACATTGATCTAGCCATTTCTCTTAATTCTGACTTCCCACGACGCCAGTGCATAACAGCATCTGTAACTCTTTTTGGTGTTTTTCTTGCAATATACCCCAAAGAAGAGATAACTCTATCAAAGTTAGGATCTACACCTTCTGATAATATTTCAACAATATTTGGTTCTTTATTCAATGGGAAATTGTTTAAACATAAGTTTAATTTTCTCTCTGCAAATTTAGTGAATTGTCGTACAACTATATTCAAGGTATAGCTAGGAGCGTGAGTTTGTGAAGTTAATGATATTCGTTTCTCATCTGAAAAATTACTCGTATATTGTTGAGTTGGAGTTTGTAATGGAGTTTGTGCCAATGTTGATGAACCACCCAGTTTAAAATTCTTGTTTAACTGGCCATATGAGTAATTATCATTTTCGTTATTAATAAAGGATTTAGAATTACTGAATGAAAAATCGTTAATACTGTCCATATTAGATGTATTGTTAAGAAAATTATATTGAGCATTTGATCCACTTTTCTTGGCAATCAAATCAAGATCAAATTCATCAATTTGGTCATCATCATGACTATCTAAAATATTTTGACTATTGATATATGAATCATCCATTCTTATGCCTTCAATTTGAGTACTACTTGCTGCCATGGCATCAATCATTAGATGCATATTATTACTACTATTATTTTGATTGATACTGTCATTAAAGTCAATATTGATTTGAGGTGGAGTTGGTTCTTGATATTGAAGAATATCTTGTTGTTGCAGAGCTAACATTTGATTGCCCGTTATACTTAAATTTTCAATTTGATGATTTATGCTATGTTGTTGTTGTATATTAGTTTCAGATGTTTGATATTCGTTTTCGTCGTTCATTGATTTCATGCCCTTAAAACTATCAAGAGTCTCAGATTGATCGTTCCTAATCGGCTGTGATTCTGAAGGATACTGGAAATTGCCAAAGTTTTGTCCTTCAGAGAGATCAGGAATTTCAATTATTTCTCTTTGATCTGTAGATCCAGCAATGTTTTCGTGATTTGTGTCTGAATTTGACATATTAGTATAATCTTTCATAGACTCAATATAAGCACAATGATAAATAAAAGATTATAGGGACAGTTCAAATTCTAAAAACGTGTTTTTTCTAAAGGAGATTATATATATAAAGGTTAACAATGTAAATATATCCCAAAAGTATACAATTATAGAAACAACCCACCAATTAACAATAACAGCCACCCAAGGGGTTCTTCGTTAACTTAAAATTAATTTTACACGGGAGAGAGTGAAAACTCAGGATGTTCAAATTTTATTTATGTAGTGGGTTACGTAATATAAAACATGTTAGTTACTAATAGAACCATAGAAACATCCATCTCTTGCAAATCCACCTGTAATGTCAGTCTCTACCCAAAAGTCATCGTCTGCATGGAGACTATCACTCTTACCCAAGGACATACCTCTAACGTATAATTTACCTTGATTTGGATTCTCATCTGCATTGACGGTTTTAAGTTCTACGGAGTTAGCAGGAACTCCTAATAATGTCAATGATCGATTTTGAACAATTCTGAAATCAAAGATATTGGTTTTCATTATTGGTCCAATGGTGAAATTAGTGTATACCTCCCTAACTATCAAACTTCCTGTCAAAGATTTACAAAAATTGGACATTAAGGATGATAATGGTGGACTTAATTGTGCAACGTATATAATTTTAAGTTTTAATGATCTATCAATTTTACCGAATGTATTGAAATAACCTAATGAGTTAAAATATTCAGATCTTTGTAATCTAAAGCTTTGCCAGAATGATTTTTGGCTATTAGTACATAATTTTTTCAAAATTTTGGAATCAGTACAAAGAATTGATGATTCAAATTGTGATAATTCATGAAGATTAGATATACTATCTGGGTTAGCAAGCTCAATTCTATTCAAGTTCGAAACTAATCCACACAAACTTTCAAAAATGATTTTGTTGTTACTAAATGAGGTTTGTGTACATGAAATTAACATATTATCATCTTTAGTCCAAGATTTTGAACTTGGAATTGATAGTAGTTTAGATGCAACTGATGAGACAAAATTGACTTGAAAAAACTTATTTTCATTTCCATCAACAACATAAGAGAATGAATGATTATTTACATGATGGAAATCTTTGTTTGGATCGTATTTGAATTCCTTTGTAGTTTCTTTATCAAGTGTTGATAATAATGATTCTATTTCAATAGTTTCATTGAATGCAGTGCTATCTATATCACTTTTATCCTTTAAAGATTTTACAAGGACTGAAACTTGTGTTTCAATTTTAGATTTGAGATCATACTTACTGTGGAAATAAACGACAGTTTTATCAGAGATGAAAAAGCATGACCAAACAACCAATAGTAATTCAGGTGATTCCATTAAATCACCATATATACCAATATTATCAAAATTTGATAATTTTAATGCTATTTGATGTAAAATGAAATTAACTTCTTCAATTTTAAAAGATTTACCACCTAAAACTATTTCAGTAGATTTTAACTTATCACCTCTATTTTTAAATCCACAATACCAAACATCTTTCAAACATCCATCTCTAATTTTATAACCACTTCTTAAATTTAAACCTCTAGTGACATTAACACCGTGTGGAACATCAACAGATCTATAGATTGCAGATTCGCATGACTTTCTTGTTTCACTAATTGAAGTTTGATTGTTCAATAATGAGGGATCAATTTCTTTAAGTTCTCTTGCCAAATGATTATAAAGAAAAACTAAGGCAGTAATTATTAAAGCTAATACTACAGTAGATAATGCAGACATCCCATAGAATATTGTTGAAAGAAAGGACCTTTAGTCAGTGTTAAGAAATGCCATGTTAACGTGTGATCTTTTCAAAAACTCTCGGGGCTCAATCTTTCTCGTATAGATCGTATAAGTAATATTTAGTAAGCGACATGGAAATTGTCGTGATCTTGTTTTAATACTGTCTTATAGGTGTTTGTTCTTATTGTTTGATGGTGTTCATAAGGTGATTGTGGTTTAGAAGGGTAATATCTTTGTAATGGTAATACAATCATTTTGAAAAAATGGTATATTACTGACCTTTAATATTTTAAATATAAAATGTTAAAAAAACAATAAAGATGATTGGAAAAATACAATTAGGAACAATTATTTTATTTTTTTCAAGGTTCTTAAAACTGCAAAATACCTACATTTCAACACATATCAGGCTGTTAATGTTTATTTCCAAGTATAATTAGGTCATCATAGTGTACATTTAAAGGTCTGTACATAATTAAAGGAAAGTTCAATAACTGAGCCTCCCACCAAATTAAAAACAGTGCACCTAAATCAATGTTTTTGTTTTCCAATATTACATAAACATGTTGCTACTTGAGTCAACTGGGATTGTGTTAAATTAAAGTCAGTTTATCAACAGCTAAAGAGTGGCGTATTTAGATACAGTACAAGCGCAATTGACTAGAAAATGCCATCTGGATTTTTTGATACGAGTACGATAACGCTAGATAGCTTTTCATCTGAGGTTATACCCTCTGATTTTATCAATAATATATCAAAAATATCTGACGAGACTAAAAAAGATTCTTACATTCATACTGATAACAGTAAAATAAAATATGTCGATCCAGTTCCATATATCAATTCATTGCAAAGCGTTCAAGATAGATTGGTAGTATTGATGGAAGAATGTGATAAAAGAAAAGAACTGTTTTCAAAATCAACTGCAAAAAAAGAAAATGATCATTATACTAATATTTTAAATCAAGCACCAACTGCCACTGATTTGAAAGGAAAATTCAATGATTTGTTATTTACAGTAGAAAAACTGGGCTCTACAAAGATTGATCCATTGGGTGAAAAGTTGAGAAAGGCGAATACCATAAAAGATAATGCACTGAATATAATTTTTTTAATGAAATACTATAATCATTTCTATAAAAAAGGAGAAGCACCATTGGAACTAACAACCGATAGAAAAAGGGCAAACACAATCGAAACTGCTAAAATTTTATCCCAATTACTGAAGCTATCATCCAAACTAGCCGAAGATGATAGTTTGAAAAATGCACAAACTGCCAAAACTTTGATATTTGAATTTGCTGATTCCTTTGAAAAGGAACAGCTTAATTCTTTCAATACCTACTATCAATCAAAAAATTTCTCTCGTTTACAAAATATTGCAAAAAGTTTATTTGCTTATAATAATGGTATAAATATTGTTGAGTTCTTTGTCAATAGTCATCCAATCTTCAGTCAAATGCAAGATAGTGTTATAGAAAAAATCGATATGAGCTTTTGGAGACAATTAAATGACCCAACATTTACAAACTACAGCTTAGATTCCGTTTCAACAAAATTGCTTGAAACAACTTGTGATACAGTATCGTCGGAAATCGATTCAATTACCACTATTTTCCAAGAAAATTTAAAGTTTGCATTATCTACCTTAATATTGAAGCTATTTGAAAAGATCATTACACCTAGATTAAAATTATTAACTCAAAACTCATTCCCACAAGGTAGATTGTGTTATTTAAGAATTTTACAACTATTTTCTAACGGTGTTGTACAAATGACAATATCTCCTTTGAAATCAGTTTTACTTGACAAGGATATTGATTTAACTTTAGAGTTTGAAAAAGCTTACAATTCATTATTTAATGAATATTTGAAAGAAGAATTTTACTTTAAGATTGAAAAAGAAAACCTTGATCAATTAATTGATAGTTTGATTCAACCATATGAAACAGCAAATAAGGAATCTCTAAGAGACAAAAAACTTTCTCTTGCAATCGAGGCATTGAAAGAGCAAGAGGAAATGGTTGAACTACAAGATGATACAGATAATATGTCATTAACTACAGATTCAACATCCCAATATGAGGCATCATCAGCACCTGCTACTGCATCATCAGTCGATTCAACTGTGGCTTCAACTCACCGTTCATCACTTTATTTACCAGATTCTCGTATATTTAGAGATAAGATGAAAAATGCTAAAAAATATGTTCCTAGCTCAAGGAGAATCAAGAAAATATCAGGTTATTCATCTTTTGTTAAAATAAATGAAAAACATTCGATTTTTGATAGATACAAATCTTCAGGAAATAATGAACCATTTTCCAACTCTGTTCCTAATATTGCTGCAGTTAACGCAGATAACAAGTGCGAATTATCATTACAAGCTACTCAAAGCATTTACAAATTAGTGTTGGAAGCACTTACTAGAACTATTGATTTGGTCCCATCTCAAATGAATACATACACTATCGAAATTTTCAAAATAATGTTGTATAAACTAGGACCTTCATATATTGCATTAGGTCTCGAATCAATATATAGCATTTATGTTGAAAGTCAATCAAAGAATAAAAGTGTTTTCAGTCGTGGCGTTAATGTGGATATAGATCTAAGTTTCTTACACTATATGTACAACATATTCCTGCAACTATATCTTTTGTCAACTGTAGTGAAGAAATCATTCTATCCTTTACTAACAAATGATGTTGATTTAAATCTTGTTAGTGATTCTTTTAACATGTTTTTCCAAAATGTTGAAATTGGTATCAACATCATTTTCAAAGAAACTTTGAACATCATCGCAAATAAAATCGATTTGATATTATCAAAACAGCCACTCAACGATTATAGTACGGTAAGTGAAATCGATAGAACAGAAACATCAAAGCTTATGACATCATTCTTAGAGAAAGTGATAACAAGTGCAATTACAGAATTGAACTATGATTCTAAGCTAAAGGTCAAATTTATCTCAGAAATTTCCCATTACTTTTTATCTGCATTAATAAACCATTTAAGCCATTTGAAAGTTAATATGAATGGATTTACAATACTAACCCATGATTTAGCCCAGTACCTGTTAGTTTTTATTAACCTGAGAGTGGGTGAAATCAATGAAGATCGAGATTATTATGATCAGGAGGAAGATGATATCATTACCAACTCACAAAAATCCGAAAGGGAACAACTAGATGAAATTCAAGTTGCTTACAAAATTCTGAATGAATTACCAGGTCTTTACACTTGTGAACCAGAATCTTTGAAAGATTTTTGTAGTGAAGGTAAACTTAAGGATTTGAAGAAAAGTGTTGTTCGTGATTTCATCAAAAATAGAGAAGATTTCCAACCTTGGTTCCTTTCGAATATTTAATTTATTTATTAGCTAAAAACCTTTTCTTAAACTCTATATACTATATATTAAGTTAATTTTTACTGAATTCTAGCAATTTATTATGTAGTAAAGTCAGATCCATGCTTGTATCAGAGAGAATTTTTTTTATTTCACCTTCAAAAAATACACATGGCTCTGGTGTTCCAACAGGAACTTGAAATTCCTTTTTATCAACACTTTCCTGAAATTTCAAGATTAAATCTGAAGAAATCGAGTACTTTTTTGTCAAACATCTAACAAGGCAATTAAGTGAAACCAAAAATTTACCAATTACAACACCTCTGTATTTGTTATCATCATCATCTTCGAACAGATCCATCATAAGTTTGAATTGACTTCCAAATACATTTCCTTCTTCTGTCAGGATAATTTTTTCAATAAAACTAATAATGGTTAAAACTTCTAGCTGTGATGTAAATTCTATTTCATTGATATTAATGGATATAAATACGATTTGATATTCAATGAACCTCAAACCTTCCTTATCGACCTTTTGAAGTTTGTGCATACTAATATTACCTATTACTCTAAGTATTGATTGAATAAACTTTTCACTTCTTTGTTTACTCTTACGACCTTTAACAATTCTGAAAAATGTTCTCAAAAAGGAATCGCAGCTTTTAAGCTCATCTAAGGAATACAAAATCATGACATATTCGATAGTTTTCTTGAAGGCTTCCCAGTATGTTGATTCCATCAAACTTTCAAATTTCTCAAACAAAAACTTATGCATCTCAATTGCAACTTGTTTAATATATTTCGATCTAGAACATTCCAAAGCAACTACTGTAGGGAAACACACTTTTGGATTTGAAAAACCAAATTTAATGATCATCCTCAAAAACTCAATTGAATTCATTGCAACTTCATTATTCTTCATTAAACAGATACTTAAAATATTGGACATGTATTTTTGGACTAATGTTGAACAGATCCCATCATTAACATATTCTGACGAGTTACCATGGAAAACAGCAATATCCAATTTAATTGAACTTGAGCGTTTGACACCTAGTCCATTTTTTAATATCATTTTCTGTTCTTCGTTTTCCAGAAGGGTTAAAAGAGAACCAATAACAATATTTTTAAGAATGAGATCAGCCTTCTTGAATACTGAATCAACCAATTGAGACACTGGAGCAGTAAAGAATAATTTGGGATGTGAAATACATACATTCAGGGTGTTTTTGATAGCAATCTTTCTTATATTAGGAACTATTGAAGAATCACAAAACTTTAACAAATATTTCAACAAAAAAACAGAAATTGGTTCATCCTCTCTGAGACCCAACTTAGCATCTTCAAACACTTGACGATCCCTTTCAAAAGCACAATACCTCCCAAAATTTCCAACGAGATATAACAGTCTGGGGATAATAGGAGCTGGAGTGAGATCAGATCTTGAATCATTGAAATCATCAATAAACTTCAGCAACATTCTTAATGAAGATATACATGCCTTCGACACCCCTTGAGTATTGCCATCAATCAAAAAGAGTTTCCAAACACATTGAATAGCACAGTCCAATTCTTTGGAATTAAATTTAGTTAGTCTAGCCATTAATGATGTCTTACATGCTTCAACGAAGTTGTGATTTAGTGTATGATAATGATTTAGAGCTAGTTTCAAAATTTGTAATGCATGATAGCAAATCTGATTTGACAAATCATCATTAACAATATACGGCTGAATAACTATTAACTGATGTTGTGAGATAAGTTGTACATCGCATCTAATCAAAGAAGACAACACCTTCATTATAGATTCTGTTGATATATTCTTAACACCGACTGTTTCTGAATCAGCGATCATTGATAACATGGAGTCAACTAAAACATCCAAAGAAGCATCTAAGATCTCTTTAATGTTTTTATTAAACTTACTCTTATGAATCACCCTCTCCGCTAAAAATCTTTCAAATTGATTGGCAGTTACAGTTCCATATAGGAAAACATCACATAATACACCAATAGTTTGTTCTGCTTTAGTTTGAAACAATATCGAGTCTGAACTTCCAGCATCTAATTTCAAAACACCGAGTTCTAAAAATAATAAATCACATAAATTGTAACAAACAGTAACAACTATTCTGTCTTCCTCCTCATCAAATTGACTCAGTAAGGAAAGTATTAACTTAGCTTTGATTTTAATATCATCTAGATTTTTGAACATATATGAAATTAAGTTAATTGACTTTCTTTTGACATTAATACTTGACTCATGAACTTTTTGTATAATTATTTCATAGTACTCACTGATATACTCAGGTTTCAGCTCTAAAACTTTCAATAAAAGATCTAATGTAGCGTCAATGACAGTTGTAAACGATTCCTCCAACTTTTGTTTAATCATTTTCCTCAACCTTTCATCTTGCAATAATTCTGGTTCCTTGTTGATGAGTAACGTTAAAGTTTTTATTGAAAGAGTTCTAGTTTTAGCTTTTGGATCATTCAGTGACATCAAAATAAATATGAACACTTCATTATATCTGTTCATGAACTGCGTGCTCAATAGTGATTCTTTAAATGTTTCTCTTATTTGGATCTCTGTGATCGAATCAAGATCAATGGATGCTTTTTCTATATAGGGAATCTCTTTAAAAGAGATGATAGTGTCCAAAACTTTGTTAAGCAGCTTTTTCTTCAATTTCATTTGATCCCCAATGACTTCATTACCTTTCGATGTAACAATTTCCTCCAATCTACCCTTTAATTTATTCAATTGAACCAGATATAACATTAAGTAAAACTGATATACGTCTGGATTTGAGTATTTAAACTTTAAATAGAAACTTACTCTCTTGAACTTATCTGATGTTTCTTCCAATGTTTTGACATCTAAATCACTATTCAGCAAAACAATTTTACCTTCTCCTTTTATTTGCATAATCTTAGAGCCCATTGTTCCAATCAATTCAAAAAGAAGGGCATATGCACTAGTTAAAGCATAGTCTCCAGGATTGTTACATAAACTCAATCCATTTGTTAAAATTGAGTCTAAAAACACGATTGAAGAAGAAAATTCAGGAAGTTCCATCATAATAAAAATATCAGCAAATATATTCTCAATGATCTTTCTCAGAGTGGGGGTATATAAAGCAATGATCTTTCTTAACAAAAGATTAACAAAATAATTAACACCTTTTTGCATTGATTCATACTGATAGTTAACAGAATTCCAATATGATTCATTCATTTCTTTTAGTTGTGAATTTTTGGCTTTTGTTTTATGATCTGTATTCAAATAATCCCACTTTGAGTAATCAAAACCTTCAGAATAACTTGAATGACATTGAAAAAGACTGAGTATCATATAAGAAACCAATTGAACAGAAATTCCACAATTCAATCTATAATTTTTTGACTTTGATTTAAGTGGATTCAGGGTATTAATATTTTCTACTATTTCATTTAATATGAAAGCTCTTTGATCTTCAAACTTTCTATATATGGAAATAATGAGTTGAGCAAAATCGGACCTCAAATCTTCCAAACTAATATTTAGATTGATTCTATCTTTTGTGTATGTGATATCAGCAAAAATAGCGTCAAATGAAATATACTCAAGACGTGCAATTACAGTTTCAGTGAATGGAAGAGACTTTATGTTCTCAGATAATATATTGATCATCAAAGAATATGATTTAATAATTGGAATAAAAAAATCAGGAAGTTCAATAAACTCCTCAATTTGAAAAAGACTCTTTAAAACTACTCCCAATGTTGAAATCAAATCTGTAACAATAGATAAACCGTTTTCATGTTTTGTTATTTGATCTGTTAAAGAGTTTGAGTACACTATAAGAATGATCGAACAGCATTGAATCACGGTTTCAATGTAATTTTGATATTCTCCAGTATTGTATATGTCTTCTGATGTAAAAATGGCCTCCCAATCTATAGGAAAACTTTCTTTAATTGTTGAGATACAGATCTCAGATAGCCACGAGTATACTCTAGAATCAATAGCGGTTAATATATCGTGGGATTTGATTTGGAGAAGTTTGGATTTGATTGAAGTCAATACATCCACGCTAGCAATGGTTTGTTCATTTTGAAAAATTACGTTGTAAGTTATCCAGATATCATCATCAAAATCAGAATCACCTATAGACTTATATCTTTCATGTAATTTTGTAACATAATTGATAAAATCATTAACAACGGACAAAATCAAATCATTTTGAGTGACCGATGAATCATATAAGAAGTCAGGTTTTTCAATATCTCCACCAACAGTATCAGACTTTCGTAATTCTTCCAGATCAGGAGCTGGACTATGATAAAGATCAATCAAAGCCGTTAATTCATCCAAAGTATTTTCATTCTCAGTTTCATTTCCGTGTTCACTAGCAGAATTATCGTTATTTAAAAATAATTCCATTTTAGTTGATTGCACGCTAAACTTTAAATAGTCTGACTTAGAAACAGCGGTGATATTTCCAGAAATTTCATCTATTATAGTATTGGTATCATTAAGTTCTAGTGGATTTTGGGTATTTTGTATGGTTGGACGTTTAAATTTCAGAAATTTTAAATCAGGATGTTCAGATTTCCATGTATAAGAGTTCAAAAAGCTATTTTCAGTTGAGTTATCATTTACATCATCTTGAGAGAAAAGAATGGTATCAGATGGAATATTTGTATCATATGGAACCATCAAAGGGACTATAGACTGTGTCGGTATTATATGACTTATAGGTTGGTTTTGTAAAACTGCTTCTGGTATTAGATTTTGAATTGATGTTCGTTTCTTTGAATCATTTTTATAAGCCAATACCCCGCTGTTTTCTTTATCTTTCTCAAAATCTTTCTCAAAATCTATATCAGAAGAGTCATTTTCTCGACTTCGTTTCAACATCGTTGCAGTCACAGACGCCGTTGAGAAGAAGGTAAAATAAGAAAGTGAAGAGCCTCTTGCCTTTCTGAAAAGATCGGAGTGAAATTTTAAAATCTAACGCGTCATAATGAAAATGTTGAGGGAGGGCTTCCCACCACCATAAAAAAAACCGGTAGGAACTCTTCTTAGAGAGAGACTTATATATAGCTTCTTAATTCCTTCATCATTGGACATCATGTCTACACGTTTATACCCAAGGGAAGAGATCTCTAAAACCGAAATTAAAGTGCTTGTTGCGAAGCAGAATACAAATGAGATCTCATGGTACATTGATGAAGTAATAAATACCCAACTAGAATCAGTTAAAGATGTTTTGACATCATGTGTTGAACATTTGGACGAAACTGATTCAACACCTTATAAATTACCATTGTCATCACATCAATCTGAAGTGATTAAGGGGACAATTACTAGAGAGAATTTCAAGATAACAGAGTTGCATTTAATTATCAATTCTAGGCTTTTCAATGGAGGGAAAAAATCTCAGTTTAAATTGATAGATTCACAATTTATAGTCATTAGACAGCTATTGGATTGTCATGATGCTATCATGAATGCATTATCAAATATCGATAAAATTGGACAAAATAAGAAGAATGGTAATGATATAGATCTTTTTATAAGATACATGGATATGCTTTGTTCTCATGTTAATAATGCTCGTAAATCACTAATGAATGCCGATCCATTGTATCAATTCCCATCATACAGGGTCAATGGTACATTATTTGAACCACAGTTACCAAAGAATGGAGTTTTGGACTTTCTAGTGAATAATGGTGAGCTTAGTGTGGAATTCCGAAGTCTTGATGTTGTTGAGAAAAAACCATGGAGTATGATAATTGATCCTGCACATAGATTATCTTTTGCTGATGTTGTGAGGGAACAAATAGCAAAAAAACGTGGAACACCAGTCAACAAAATCATTGTTGAAGAATATCAAAAGTATTTGGATTGGAAGAAAGATCATCCTGAATTAGGTCATGAAGACCAGGAAGAAGCCGGATTCACCAGTACAATAAAACACATTTTTACTTCGAATAATGACCCCTCGTTATCTACATTGATCAAAAGTGCAAATAAGTATTTGGAGGAATCCTTTACATGTATTGATGACAAAAGCCGGCCTTTTGTTGTAAAAGTTGCTGATAAATGTGAAGTAGTGACATCGGATCCTGTTTTATTGTCCATTAGTGTAAAGTTGGAGAGTATTGAAAAGACACTTTTACGTATACGAGAAAATTTAACTAATATCTATTAATTTACACTTTCTATAACCTTTTATACAATATAACTACCAATCACTAGGACTTGTAACTGTTAATCGTCTCCCATTTTAATTTTAGTATCTTTTGTTGTTGTTCCAAGACCAGCTTTTTCTTTTTGTACTTCTCAACCATTCCATCAAGTACTTCGTTATCTTTCTCTAATAAGGGTTTCACCATTCTCCTTATTTTCAAAGGCCTCTGTAATACTAGACGTTCAGGTAAGACATCGAAGAATATCTTAGACTCTAAAGTTTTCTGCAATACTCCAACAGCTGTTGTCTGCTTCTGTATCTCACTCACTGCTTCTTCCAAGGACAACAGGCAGTTCTGTAGCAGATAAATAGATGTGTCCAAGCGGTGTTCAGATGGCATTGTCAATATCTCACTCAGTTTTAAAAGACCCCTCTCCCTTGTATAAAAACAACAACATACATCCTCGAAAAAATTATCAACACTCCAAAAAACGAGAGGCGGTAAAGCTACGGTGAATTTTCCCATAGCGAAGCTTTTTCACGATTCTTTAAGGCTATTGTTTGACAGAAAAATGGTGAAACGGTATTAAAATTAATTATTCAGGAAACTTTGTTTTGGTGCCTTAATGATGTTCATTCCTTTCCCCTTTTTTCTTGATTTATTTTAATAAGTTATCACACTTCTGATTATCATTGATCCTGTATAAGTAACTCAATGTCTGCTACTGACACACAGACATTAGATGGGAATTTATCTCCAGGAGAAATCCCATTAGCAAGGGAACTTTCTCACCAGTCAAATGTTTCTTTTAATAAAGTTGAAAAAAATGATACTGAGGGAACATTGAGCCAGCAATATCGTTTAAACCTTAGTGGTCCTGTAAGTAGGTCAATTGGTAAGAAATTGAGAAAAAAATTGGAAGAAAAAGAAGCTAAAAAGAGAACCGAACATGCAGCTTCATTTAGAGGTTGGAAAGAAGTTACTGGTTATGACTCATCATACGATCTTAGCTCTGTTGATGAAATCATGGATCTTCTTACAAGGGCTACAACGCTGGATCAATATCTTCCTGAATTTTTATATGGCGATTGGTATCATGGTATTGCAATCATTATTCTATCAAGTTTTTTATCAACTATGTTGGGAAGATTCAAATTTTCATTGGGTTTTGTTTTCATAATTACACTTGCTGCTGCATTATATTATCGTTCCTCAATAAGAAAATATAGATTAAAATTAAGATTACAAACCCAGAAAGAATTTTCTGTTCATAAAATTGAAGATGATTTCGAGTCTATGGACTGGCTAAATGTCTTTTTAGATAAATATTGGGCGTTTCTTGAACCTTCAATTTCTCAACAAATTACTGATATTGTCAACCCAATGCTTGCTGAACTGGACACCATTCCTGCTTTTATTCAAGAACTTTGGATTCACTCAATGACTTTAGGTACTAAACCTCCTAGAATTGATAAAGTTAGAACTTTAGATCGTACCGGTAATGATGTTACTGTTATGGATTGGACTTTTTCAATGATTCCAAACGCACTGGAAGATTCAACTCAAAAACAAATGAAAAATAAAGTAAATCAAATGATCCTTATTAAAGCTAAGCTGTTTGGTTTTACCATTCCAATTTATGTTAGTGACGTTTCCTTTAAAGCCAATGCTAAGGTTAGATTAAGAATGATGGAGAATTTCCCTCACATTCAAACTATCAATGTTTCATTAACTGATACTCCCGATATTGACTTTATTGCTAAACCTGCAGGTGGTGAAACTATTTTTGGTTTTGAAATATTTGCAATTCCAGGTTTATATCTACTTGTGAAAGAAATGATCAAAAAATACGTCGGTCCAATGCTTTTCTCTCCCTTATCATTTCAATTAAACCTTGAACAATTATTAAATGGTAATGGTGCAAATGGTGCTTTGGGTGTTTTGGAACTAAATATTAAGAATGCCAGAGATTTACATGGTGCCGATACTTTCAACAATACAATTGATCCTTACTTTACTTTTGGGTTTGCTGGTGAAGTACTTGCAAAAACAAAAATTGTTAACGATACTATTAACCCAGATTATAACGAAACCCTCAGAATTATTTTAAACTCATCCTCTGAACCATTAGCTATAAAATTATACGATGAGAATTTGTCAGATGGTAGAAAAGATAAATTCATGGGTGCTACTTTGTTTGACTTGGAAAACTTGATGTCAAAACAACAATTAAACAATGTTTCCATTCCTATCTTAAGAAATAATCATCCTGCAGGGACCATTAATTTTGATATCAAACTAATGAAATCTCTTCAAGGTTCCAAATTACCAGATGGTTCATTCAGTCCTCCACCAGATTATAATACAGGTATTGCTAAGATTGAATTAATTGGCGCAAGAAATTATACTGAGAATGAAGAGGAGAAAAAATCTGTCTATGCTCAAGTTTATATCTTAAGTGAGAAGAAACTAGAATCGAAGGTTGTTAAAAATGCTTCTTCTGCAACATGGAATGAAAAGTTCGAAGAAATCATTTATGACAGATCAAAGGCCAAAATTCGTATTATTTTAAGAGAAAAAGGTAAGAAAGTTGATGAAATTATCGGATCACATACTTTACGTTTGGTTGATATTATCGATGCATCATATGTTGGAAATCCATGGTTTACAATGTCAAGTGGCGTAGGTGAAGTTGGTATATCATGTAACTGGAACTCAGTTAAAATCTTAGGGGTTCCTGGTGCTATTGGTTTTAATGATCCTATCGGTGTCTTGAGAGTCTATATTGAAAAGGCAGATGGTTTAATCAATTTAGAAAAAATTGGTGTCATTGACCCATATGTTAGAATTCTGATCAATGGTATACAAAGAGCTAGAACATTAACAATGCAATCTACTGTTAATCCTAGATACTATGAATCATTGTACATTCCTATTTCTTCTGTTAACCAAAGAGTTACAATCGAAGGTATGGATGTTGAAAGACATGGTCAAGATAGAACTTTAGGTTCATTCCAGTTGAGATTGAACGAGTTTATTGATTATGATGATAAGGGTGAAGCTATTGAAACCACATCAGATATGAAAGTTGCAAGATTATTCCATAAAAGAAAAGGTGCAAGAGGTACTGTTTCATATTCTCTATCTTTTTATCCTGTTAGCAAAATGATTACACCTAAAGAACTTGAAAGAGAAAAGGAAGAAACTGAAATGATGATGAAGAAGATTGAAGAAGAGGACAAGAAAGATAAAAATGTTAAAACTGAAGAGGATGATGAAAACAAAAAGAATGACATTCATGAGGCACTGGCAACTAAAACTCAAAATGTCTTACATTTGGAAAATATTCCAAAGTACAACTCTGGTGTTGTTATTATCACATTTTTAGGTTCAAATTTCACTTCGACAGGATATTTTCAAGTTTTCTTCGATAAGAGAGGTCATTCTGCTTATGAGACAAAGGTTTCTTCAAATGTTGATTTGAAAGCAACATTTGATTTCTTAGTTAAAGAATTACAGAAGTATTCCGTTGTTACTTTTAGAGTTGCCGAAAAACCCAATCAAAATCTTTTGAAAACAACAGGAAATGAAGTCACAGTATCTACATACTCTTTCTTAGAGAACTCATATGACAAGGTAACATCAATGAAAGTTGGAGAAAATACGATCAAACTTTCAAGTAGATTTCTGCCTGCTCAAATTTCCAAATTACCACCTGCAGATTCTATTGGTAATTCAGGTACATTATACCTAGAAATTAAAAGAGGATTTGAATTATTATCCAAAGATTCCAATGGTAAATCTGATCCATTTGTTAAATTATATTTAAATGGGGACGAATTCTATCATACCAAAACTAAAAAGAAAACACTTGAACCTGAATGGAACGAATCCACTAGTATTAAAATTGATTCTCGTGTTCAATCAATTTTAAGAGTTAAGTGTAGTGATTGGGATTTCGGTGTTGAACAAGATGATAAAATTGGTGAATACAAATTTGCACTTAAGGCGATTGATCCATTTGCTGAAAAGACGATTGATCATGAAATAAGATTAGTTTCTGATGATAGATCATATGCTGGTACTATTGTTATTGGTATGAGATTTGAACCAGAATATCATACTATCATTAGTGCTGAGAAAGCGTTACCTAACCCTTCAGGTCTGGCTGTAGATGGTGCAGGAAAACTTATTAGTACAGGTGCCAGTGGTACTGGAAAAGTTTTAGGAGTTGCAGGTAAGATTGGAGGTAAAGCGTTACATGGTGCAGGTGCCATTGGCGGTATTTTTAAGAAGAAACACGATAAAGCATGATATCTTTTTTTACGGTTTGTATAGTTTTGTTAATAAGTGAATAATAAATTGTATGTTAATTAGGCTCCCCTTGAAAAGGGTGGGTTGGCTGGAAAAAGCCCATCACTTCAAATCTCAGCACACGGTTTTTTTTGTTTTCGAAGTTCATATACCTTTTCTTTTGCACAAGGAGCCATGGAGGAAGTAGAGACCAAAATTGAACATGAAATTGATAACAAGAGTGAGCCAGTATCTAGTGATGATGATTTTGGTGATTTTGAAGAAGTTGATCAATTGGAAGAAACTTACAATCAATCAAATGATTCAAAATCTGAATCAGACACACCACATCATGAAATTTCCATCAAAAACATATCGTTGTTTGAAGGAAAATCAGACGATGTTAAAATAAGTAGACTAATTGATAGTATATTGAAAGATAGATTATTACCTGAACAATCTAATAATAATGATAATATTTTTCAGTTAGATGAAAGAGCTAAGCAAATATTGGAAAGATTGACAGGAGAGGACGAATATGCCGTTACTCAGCCTACAATATGGAAACAAAGCATAATTTATAAGCATTTGTTACTTAACTTAGAAATTCCTCAAGATATAGATGTTGCAAAAAGAGAATCAGTCTCAGCTGGAAGTACAAGTACCAAAACTACAAAACAATTGTATGATATTGAAGAGACCGTTTTGCTGGAAGAAGACATTGCTAAGATACTAGTAAGAGTTCCAAAATTCGAGTCATTAGGTATTTCAAAGAAAAGTGAAGAATACAATGAGATACTAAACAGTACTAATTCAATTATTTCAAAAATCAAAAATGATTTACTATCAGATGAAGACTCTGCCGATTATTTGGAGAAATTAAACCAACAAAAAAAGGAATTGCTTGATTTACTTGCAGTATGGAATGAACATACTACAGAAGTGAAACATGATAATGAAATATTTACATCATACATTGAGAACTTGATTGGTAATACACAAAAGCTAAGAAGAGAGACAAGATTATCCAAGAAAAGTAAAAGTAGGACCAAGTTTTAGATTATTTTCCACTTATATTGGCTCATCACCATATTTTTGAACGTATAAACCAAGCGCTTTGATTGGGAATAAGAATTTATAATTTGGATATTCAATTGAACATGAATGATTAAACACACCTTCAACCGATTCAAACTTCCATTCACCAGTTTCCAATTGTCGTTTAGTTATCAAATGAATACCTCTTCTAATAACATCTTTATCAGGATAATCAGCTAAAATTAATCCAATAACAACCCAAGCTGTTTGTACAACCAAAGACTCTAATGTTGTCACATAAGTATGAGTTTCTGAACTTTTCATTGATTCACCCCAACCACCATCTTCTAATTGTCTTCTAACAAGAAAATCACAACCTTTTCTAACTACTTCACTATTTGCATAACTAAGATTAATTTCATGTAATGATTCCAAAGCAAACATTCCAGCATATGTGAAACAAACACCCCAACAACCATACCATGAACCATCAACATCTTGTGCATCTATTATATAATCAGTTGCTCTCTTTATAGTTAACTTAATATCATCTTTTCTATATGTTGAGTATTTGTTAAAATAAGCTAAACCAAGAACAGAAGAATCGGTACATTCCACATATGGATACTCAACCATAATATTACCGAAAACTTCTGCAGGATTGATTAATTCTAACATTGGAGTTGCTTTAATCTGTTCATATGTTGAAAATGAACCAAATTTATAACTTCCAACATTCTGTAGTGTTAAAAGTACATCAATGGCATCATTTAGTTTATCGATATCATAAAGGGAATGTAATTTTTCAAAATGTTTTGAATTCATAACCATAACTATTGCTTTGATAGATTCTGCTGTACAATCAGAGACAGTATATCCCTGTTCCTTAGTTGAAAATGGCCATGCACCTTTTCTTTTATCTCTGAATGATCCTTCAACACATTCTGTATCAAATTGTGAATTAATTAAAAATCTAAAAGAGTTTTCAATCACATGATAAAATTCTGGTAATTCAGCTAATCCTGCATTGAAATAATATTGTATGAAAAAGGCACAATCCCAAACTTGTGAACCATTTGTCCCCATAACTGTTAACCCTTGTTTACCTAAAAATAATGTTTCACTTAATCTATTGAAACTTTTCAAATAATCATCACCAGTTGGACCTTGAACATGATAAAGTACAATTGTTTGAAATGCTGCACTAACTGGTGCAATTCCTAAATATTCAGTATTTTGTAATTCTTTAATAATTAAATCAAATGCTTTCTTATTGGAATAATCTAATAGCCATTTAGGTCTTATGTAATTTTCATAAAACACTATAATATTATTCATTATATTTAAAAGTTTAGTATGAGGATAGTATAAGTCAACACCACAAACATTATCTCTATTTGATTTAAAATCAATTTTATCATAAGGTTTAACAAATATTTCGGACCTTATTTCTTCCAACAATGGATCTAATTCACAATGTATTTTAGCAGTTGATAAATATCCTAATGGTATATAAATTGCTCTTGTATGAACCCACCATTTCATTGGATGAATTGGTATTGAATAAGGTAGAGCAAATAACTCAGTTGGTGCAGGATTGACACCATCCCAATCATACAAATTTAAAACAGCTAACCATGCCTTCCCCCAATGAGGACAACCAATTGCACCACCTAATTTATGTAAAGTTTTCAATGCTTTAACACAAACTGGATGTGAAGCTGGTAATCCTAATATTCTTAAAATTACGTAATTAATAGTAGTACCAAAACAAGTTGATTTATCAATTTCATGTAACCCCCAACCACCATCAACTGGATGAGCAGTATTTACAATATATCTAATCAATTCACGTTTTTCATGATCAGGTATTAAAGTTTTAGTAAAATAACAACATGCAATATAACCAATTGTCATAAACATTGGACCTTTATATTGAACTGGCCAAGTACCAGAATTTTCATCTTGAATTGATTTAAAGAAAGTTGCACCATTATGCAATGCTTCATTAATAGTATTTGGAGTTTCATATTTAAGTTTTGGTGGTTGAAAATCATCAGTTTCAAGTAAATATCTTGTTAAATTTGATTGTTCATTAATATGAATATTTTTATCATCGATAAATTCCCATTTTTGAGCACCTAATTTTGTTGTATTTAATCTCCATTTACTAAAATCAGTTGGAGTGAGACCTATTTCGTCAGAATATGGCATTATCTATACTACAATGGTTGTTTCTATTCGAAAAAGAACAAATTAATAACAATACTAATGCCAAGTTGAAATGTTCTATGTAAACTGTCTATATGCGAATTTGAAAATTTCATTATACGAGCTATACGAGGGGATTATTCTTTTACTATTAATATCACTTCTACTATCAAAGTTTAAATGAATGTGTTTTACCATTAATACCATCGAAAACCAACGAGTTATTAACAGGTATGTATTGATTAGTTAATAATTTAATGATTTCTTGACCTGTTATACCACCAATAACCGCAGAAATATTATGAATTTCAGTTCCTGAATATCTTGAAATTTCATCAAGAAATTTATCTAATCCATCAGGAAATGATGATAAAGTTTTGTCACCACATAGATAAGATACAGCTAATGTTCTTAAATTAGATTTATCATTTTGATTAGGATATCGTTGTTCTAATTTAACAAATTTTTCAAGAATTTGGAAAGCTAAGTATAATACCATATTATTATTATTTGGTACTTGTTTTAATATTTTATCAGAGGAGTTTGTATGTTCTGATCCATTGATTATTTTCAGAAATTTACAATTTTTAACAAATAGTGTGATAAGATGATCATTATTTTGAAGTTCAGATGGTGATCTGTTAAGTGAATTTAACAATTTCATTGATTCAAAGTGAATAAATTTTTTATCAGAGATAAACTTTCTATGATAAATTTCCTTTAATTCTTTATATTTTTCCGAATCTGATTCCATATCAGGTAATACACCACTTAGAGGTAATTGATTATATGTATCGTAAAACTTTTTCAATGAAGAAACAAAAATCCAGAAAAGTGAAGTATCAAAAGTTATTTCATTGGGTATATTATTGAACAATTCTTTTATATTTTCACTTAGTTCAGATGAATTTTTCATTAATAGATAAGCTTTATTATAAGCTTCTAATAAGTTTGATTCATCACGAGTTAAAAACAATTTATTAATTTCTTGTCTTACTTGTTTAGTTGTTAATTTTTCTCCAAAATTTTGTTTATTGTTTTGATATATTTTAATTAATACTATACTATAAGGATATTTGTAATATTCATTAGGATTAGAAATATGTGATATATCTATATTATTAATATATGATAATAATTCATCCCAAGGAGAATCTAAACGTAAATCCACTAAATCATTTTGATGAGTTTCAATTATATTAAGTTGATTAAATTGAACAGTATAATAAGAGTAAAATCCAATTGATGATAATTTAACGAGGGGTATATTTAATTGCCACAAAATTTCTGATAATTGATCTATATAAGGATCTGTTTGAGCATTAAATGAATAAACAACACAATCAAATTGATTCCAAAATTTTTTATTTTGTGAAATAAAAGAATGAAGTGGATCAGTTAGTACATTAATTGATTTTACATCCGGGTTAAGTTTTGATAAATTATATGCTATATTTTGGGCAATGTATTTGAAAGAATGAGAATCATTAACATTATAAAAATAATTCAATTTAAGATTATTTAATGTAAGTAATTCTAAGGAGTTATTTGACGACGGTATAGTTGATTGTGAATCAATTATTGTAATTGAATTTATACCAGGTAAAATTATATTTTTCATTGTTTCAGTAGCAGCAGATGATATATTTATAAAACAAACAGAAGAATTGGAGAGAGCATTTTGTCCATTAGTATTCCAAAGACGTACTTGTCTATCATAACGATCCATAATGAATTAATTGTATAGTAATTAGTGGATATAATTTCTAATCAATAATTGCACATGTCAACACAAACATGCAGATTATTACATAAACAAAAATTAAAAAATTAAAAAAAAAAATTTAAAAAAAAAACATCACGTGACACGGGTGAAGCCGGAGTCCAATAAATGACGTAATCCAAGATAAATCCCTAGGAAATAATAACGTATAAAACCGGAAAGCCACAAATAATCATACAATAGTGGAAAAAGAAAGTCCGTGATAAGCAAATTGAATGACCCTTCCTCTTTTTTAAATCCGTTAAAAGAGGGGGTGTATTTTATATTATTTTATCCCAAGTATAATCTTTTATCTTTTTTATCTTTATCTATTGTCTATCACAGTGTCAGAGTGGGTCATCATTATTATTATTTTTATTATAATTTAATGTTCTCACATGATTTATTTCATTTATAATTTGAATAATTAATCATGATTGTTAATTTTATGCACATGGTTCTATAAATTGGGACCTGATTCCTTTATTTTTCTTTTCCCACCTATATTTTATATACTTTTTCTTTAACTATTGTATTCTATATCTTTCTTATTTTCTCTATAAGACAACCAAATATAAACTTTAAATACAAACTAAACTACAAAACAATGCTTACAAATCAAAGAATAGCTATCAGATCATTCTCATCTGCTTTAAGACTCGCAAATGCTGCTGCTTCAGCTGCTGCAAGACATGATTCTTCATCTATTAATTCAGGTTCATTTAAAACTTTTGCTGAATATAGAAAATTTATTATTAAGAAAGATCCAGAAAATTTAAAGACAAGACATGAAATTATGTATAGTGATGGTAAACTGGAATCTTGTCCTGAAAGTGAAGCTGAAAATAACAGTTTCTCTTCTGAAGTTAAAAAAGTTGCCTATAATGCTTAATTTAAGTCTTAATTAATTACTATAAGCAATTCAAAAACTATGCTACACTATATTACATTCAAAGATTACCTTTTCTAATAACTCATTAAATTCTATCTTACTTCACTTCACTTCATTTCATTTCTTTTACTTAACTTATATTAAATTATTTTAAGTTTTCTAATGCTTGACATTAGCTAGTTTTGATATATTTATGATTTTATAATTTTATAATTTTATAATTTTTTTCATTATTTTAATTAAACATTATTAATACTGTTATATTTCACCTATATACAAGAGAGAGAGAGAGAGAGAGAGAGAGAGTAACATCACTATAAATATCTTACCAAACACCTTTTCTAACACCTGGTAATAAACCTTGTAATGCTTGCATTCTAAATTGATATCTACATAATCTAAAATCTCTAATAACACCTTTACCTCTACCAGAATCAACACATCTACCCTTTAATTGATTTGCTCTTGTATAATTTGGCATTGCATTTAATTGTAATTGTGCCTCTAATCTAACTTTTTGTGGTAAAACACTATTTCTTGCAATAAATTTTAATGCTCTTGATGTAACTTCATTTTGTTGAAACATTTGTCTCTTAAAATGATCCCTCATAACTCTTGTATTAACAAATGTTGATGGTAATGAAACTGGATGTGGGAATCGACTCATTGGTTTACTTCTAGTTGTAAGTTTAAGAGCATTTGCAGCAGCAGATGCAGCTTGTGATGTAGGTACAGACATGATTATTTGCTTAGCTGGCTATATACTATATCCTATCCTTCTAAATATATATATACACTCTCAACCTCAGACTCAACCAATTCATGTCGTGGAAAGGTGAATAATCATTTAAAAAATGAAAAAAAAAAAACTTTTAAAAACAAGCGACGCATCGTCCCTGAAAAATTTACAGACGCACCGACGCGTATTACATAATATTCCAAAAAATAGTGATATAAATTCGCAAACTTCTCATTGGTTCAAAATTTACCTCTTGAAAATTATCATTCCAATTATTTTCGCATTGACAACATTAAATTGAATATATTGACTGATATATTTGAATCTAATATTCTTGAATTTTTAAAAGAAGTTTGCTTATATAAATCAAGGACACTCTCTTCATTAATAGGTTCAAAAGTATGCTTTCAAAGAGATTATTTTCAACTTCTTCAAAACAATTATCAAAGGCTAATGTCTCAAAATTAGGTAATGGTATTACTATCATTAATAAACCTTCAACAAATTCAAAATCTTCAATTGGTTTTTACTTAAATTCTGGTTCAAGAGCTGAAAATCCTTACAATTCAGGTATTTCCTCTTTATTAGGTAATTTAATTACTTCTTCAAAATCTTCCAAAGATGCTCTTACAAATGAAGGTGTTAAATATTATTCATCAAATCAAAAGGAAGTTACTGGTTTATTATCAGCTGTTTACCCTTCAGGTAATGCCTCTGGTGCAATTAACTCTGTTAAAAATACTTTGTCACAATTAGAATCAATTATTAATGATTCAACTAATTTATCAATTCAAAAGGAAAAATCAATTGCAGTTACTGAAGCTTTTGAAAACTCACCAAAGGATATGGTTATTGAACATATGATTGGCACCGCCTTCCAAGGTACTTCTCTTGCTTTACCAAAGTACGGTAAATCTGAATCTTTAGAAATTTTATTATCTGAAGATTTAAAATCTTATTTACAAAAAAATTTAGTTTCTTCAAACTTATCCATTGTTGCAGTTGGTGATGAAATTTCTCATGATGACTTAGTTAAATTAGCATCTGAATTACCAATTCCAACTGGTGCAAAGACTCCATTTGAACCAACTTCTTTCTTAGGTTCTGATATTAGATTAAGAGATGATAATTTACCTCAAGCTCATGCTGCAATCTCTGTTTTAACTCCAGGTTTAACTGATTCTGCTTCATTCTATACTGGTTTAGTTGCAGCTCAAATTAATGGTTCATATGCTGGTATTAATTCTCCATTCTCTCCATTCGTTGGTTCAACTTTAGCTCAATTCTTAGAGGAATATCATTTAATTGATTCATTCGATCATTTCCAATTAGCTTATTCTGATGTTGGTTTATGGGGTGGTTATTTTGCTTCTCATAATGTTGGTAATTATGATGAAACAATCCATTTCGCTTTAAAAAATTGGAATAGATTCTCAACTGGTACTGTCAATGAAATTGAATTCTCAAAGGCAAAGGCAGAATTAAAATTAAATTTATTAAAACCAGCTGAATGTCCAGTTGCTTTATCTGAAAAATTAGCAACTCAAGCTTTCGCTTTAGGTTATGTACCATCAGAAGCTGAAATTTCAGCTCATATTGATGCTGTTACCCCAGCTGCTGTTAAAGCATGGGCTCAAAAATACTTATATGATCAAGATATCGCAATTGCTGGTAATGGTCAAATTGAAGCTTTATTCGATTATAACAGAATCAGAAATGATATGTCTATGTTAAGATGGTAATCAAAGTTAACGTTTATTAAAAGAAAAAAAACACGAAAATACATTAATGAATTCTAAACTTATTTATATTATTAACCTTTAATTTTGATTCTTATTTATTCATACCAATATTTTTATATATTATATTATACATTACAAAATAAAAACATACTACAGATAAAGAAAGCAGTATTAAAGGTGGTAGAATAGTATTTATGAATTGAAGAAAAATATGATTCCTTCTCTTCTCTAGTCTTGTCTTTCTTACTTATATATTATTTGTTTTTATCTCTTTACACTAATCATTGAAGCTTACTATTCTTAGGGACAATATAACCACTGTAAAAAAAGCATGTAAACCCGCAAGATATATACAGTCTTTTTAATCAAATGAGACTAACTAGTAATGTGTAAAAATCGAATGTATCTTAGTTAAGTCCGTTGTAACTTTATTTATAGTCACCAGTGTTACTTTTCAAATCCCCAGTAACCCTCCCCCGCGCTTAATAAAAATACTGGGGATTTAAATTTTTTACCGGTGATTGAAAATGAAGTTACAACGGACTTAACTAAGATACATTCGATTTTTACACATTACTAGTTAGTCTCATTTGATTAAAAAGACTGTATATACACTATAAATTTTCCAACATGTAGAAAAAAATTATTGATGATCGATGTCAATTCGTGTAAATATAAGCTTCTAAGTATATATACTTTAACTCTTTATATCCCAAGGACGAATGCTAACAAGAAATTTAATAAGATCATCATCAAAATCACTTAAATCATCACTTAAATCTTTCAAACCATTACCACAAATTCGTTCATATGCAACAGGTGATGGATCAAATAAAAGTAATCATTTTATTCCATTAACATTATTAGGTTTAGCAGCAATTGGTTTAACAATCTATAATACAAATAATAATACAAAACCACCAACTGCATCAGTTGATCCAACTAATTCAACAATAATTGCAAATCCATTATTCCCATCAAAGGAATATCCTGATAAAATTAATGTTGTTTTCGTTTTAGGTGGTCCAGGTTCAGGTAAAGGTACTCAATGTAGTAAATTAGTTAAAGATTACAAATTTGTTCACTTAAGTGCAGGTGATTTATTACGTGAAGAGAAAAATACTCCAGGTAGTGAATTCGGTGAATTAATTGATCATTATATAAAGGAAGGTTTAATTGTACCACAAGAAATTACAATCAATTTATTGAAAAATGCAATTGTTAAAGAATATAATAAAGGTTTAAGAAATTTTTTGATTGATGGTTTTCCAAGAAAGATGGATCAAGCTATAAGTTTTGAAAATAGTGTATCTGAAGGTAAATTAGTTTTATATTTTGAATGTCCTGAACAAATTATGCTTGAGAGATTATTAAATAGAGGCAAAACTTCTGGTAGAAGTGATGATAATTTAGAAAGTATTAAGAAGAGATTTAAAACTTTTGTTGAAACAAGTATGCCTGTTGTTGAATATTTTGATGATCAAAATAAAGTTATTAAAATTAATTGTAATGAACCTGTCAATGAAGTTTATGATCATGTCGTTGAACAATTCAAAGAAAAGAAAATTATCTAGGACATTAATATGTAAAAAATTGTTATAAAGTATATAAAGTAATCAATAAATAGATGATTAATGGAAAAATTATATGTCTTTTTTGATCAATTTAAACCTTTCACTGTTTTTGCTTGCAAAGACAGAAAGATATTCAGATAAATTATCAATTTTCTTATAGTGATTTAATGTTCCAATTGCAACTAATAGTCTGTAAAGTGATTCATCATCATTTAATATGTTTGATATAGATAAAACCTTCTTAAGAATGTTTAATAACTTTTGGTAAATTGTATTTATTGAAAATTTATTTACTAAAACGGAGTAATTCAGTATTACAGTAGAAACAGTAATTGGCAAAAATGTAGCATCCTTATTCAAATTTTCAAATAACAATTCTGTGAAAACAATATCTAATATATCAGCATCTAACATCATTGGTTCACCCCATTGTTTAGCACTAAATGTATTTATTAAAATTCGGATAGTCATCATTTGAATTTTACCGATATTTGATTCAAGTCCAGTTCTAATAACTGGGAACAAATTTTCATTTGGTTTAATTTTAGTAATAATAGCTCTAAGGATATCAAATGCTAATAATTTGGAATTATCATCCCATAATGAAATCATTTCCATTGCAGATTCTTGAATCTTTGAGTAATTTTCACAATTAAATAATGTCTCCAAGTCAACATCTAATTGTTTATCCTCTGGTTGCTTAGAATTTAATTTCTTAAAAGCATTTATTAATTTAGTTATATCTAATTTTTCAAATGATAAGTATTTTGTTTGTGGTAAAATATTTGAAATAGGCTTAGTAGTTTTGCTAGTAGCTGATGCATTAGTACCAGTTTGTGGCTTTGCACCTATACCTTCAGCATTTGTTAACAAGAATTGTACCATTTGTTGAAAATAATCACCTGGTAAATTATTTTTCTCTAAAAACTTTTCTGATAGCTCATATGGATCATCAGTAAGGTTAACTGGAAGTTTCAATGGAGGTTTACCATCTTCAATATCTATATCAAAAACATAATCGTAAAATCCACCATTGTAGAATTGTTTTGGTCTATCCTCTGATGAGCTTGCAATTTGACCAATCTTTACCCATTGACTATTTGTCCATTGATAAAGTTCTAATGTACCACTTTTATTCTTGACTAATTTTGTTTCACCTTCCAAGGTTGCACTTTCATTATTTAATGAATCTAAACTTTGAACATCATTTTTATTAACATCATTATACAAACTTTTATCAATTGAAGATTCCTCTAGTTCACGTAAAAATAATGATTGTTCTCGTTCTGTTGCAAATCTTGAAGCATCCTTGGTGAATATTCTTATTGTTTTATCAGAAGATGCAATAGCAATATCATCATTATTTAAAGCTATTGTTTTCCAAACGGAAACACAAGGAAGTGTAATAATTTGAATACATTGATAATTTCTCCAAATTCTAACGGACCTATCCTCACCACAACTAACCATATCACCATTTGATAAAAGAGAGAGAGAATAAATAAAACTTTGATGACCAGTTAAAATTGCTTTATTTTCGAAAGTTTCAGAATCCCAAATCTTAATAGTTAAATCATTTGAACAGGAAGCAAAATCACCATTAGGTAATACTATTATATCACGAACGACATCATCATGAGCAATAAAGGATTTAACTTGTTTATCTTTAACCCATTTTTTAATTGTTCTATCAGCACTACAAGTAATGAAAGTATTTGAATCTAAGAATTTTGCACTCCAAACTGAATGTTCATGACCCTTTAAATCATAAAGGATTTCACCAGTATTTTTATCCCAAACTTTAGCAGTTGAATCCCAAGAACCACTAATAATTAGATTATGTAAAGTGTCTAATGAACAAATATTTGAAGTATGACCAATTAAACAAAATTCATCATTATTATTATCATCAAAATTTGGACATATTGCATCTGGTGAAGTTAAATTAATTATATTATCACTACCTGCACTTACAATTAAATTTTCATTATTATATCTGTAAATAGCTAATGAATTGACAAACTTACTTGATTTAAAATTAATTATTGATTGATCAAAATCTTTTGAATTATGATTAATTCTATTCCAAATTCTAACAGTTGAATCCCTTGAAGCTGAAACAATTGAATTATCATCTAGAAAAGCCAACGATTTCACATCATCCTCATGTCCTATTAAAGTGGTAGAAATTCTATACATCACAGTCTTTTCCTTGTTGCTTTATCATAAAAGAAATAACTATAACTTTTACCATTATACCACCTTTAAATTGCCATTGGAAATTAAAGATCAGCAATTTTATTTATTGAATGAGCCCTCAAGAGGGCAAATAAATTAAATCAATTACGTAATAGGACAGCTACAACTCAGTACACCAATAAATTCCAATAATTTAAAATTTACTAAGTTTTTACGTGTCGCAACGACTTAATATAGTGCTAAGAGTCCTATAATATATCGTGTTTTCATTTCATGCCAGACCTTTCGAAGATATTCATGTTTTTTATTAATTATTGATTATTGGTTATTGATTTTTATTTGGTTTTATTGTATACATTCATTTGATAGTCTTTTCTCATTTATTAGATATCAAACAGTTTTGCTAATAATGCTATTCCTATCAAGAAGTGGGACTCGATGGGTCATTGTTGCAATTTCCTTTTTAACTATTTTATATATCATTACAAACCATTCGTCTAATATTTCAAATTTTGATGCAAATGATCTGTTTAATCAAGTAACTGATTATCGTATTCAGTATAATAATAAATTAATTGCAGAATCAGAAAATCCTGAAACTTCATCAAATCATGAACCATTAACTTGGCCTCAACTTTTAAAAGCTTTAACTTTTGATAAATCTTTATTTAAAAATATAGGTGAAAATATAAATAAAGAAAATATGGATTTTTTCAGAGAAGTTTATTCAAAGAGAATTACTGAACCAAAATTCTCAAAATTAACCTATAATGAATTTAAAGATAATAATGGTAATGTTAAAGTTTTATCAAAGGATGAATATCCAAGAGCTAATGCAACTTTATTAACTTTAGTTAGAAATCAAGAATTACAAGATATTGTTTATACTTTAAGACAATTAGAAGCTCATTGGAATCATAAATTTCATTATCCTTATACTTTTATTAATGATGAACCTTTTACTCAAGAATTTAAAGATACAATTAAAAGACATACTGTTAGTGATTGTTATTTTGAAGTTATACCACCTGAAATGTGGAATAAACCTGATAATATTGATGAAAATATTGAAACTGAGAAAATTAATAAGTTAAAGGAAAAAGGTGTTCAATATATTGATAAAGTTTCTTATCATAATATGTGTAGATTTAATTCAGGTTATTTTTACAAAATGGAAAGATTACAACAATTTAGATATTATTGGAGATTTGAACCTGCAACTGATTATTATTGTAATATTGATTATGATTTATT
Organism: Pichia cephalocereana; assembly: GCA_030565065.1. NCBI lineage: Eukaryota > Fungi > Ascomycota > Pichiomycetes > Pichiales > Pichiaceae > Pichia > Pichia cephalocereana. The sequence continues at coordinate 13,611 of JAJMAS010000053.1, read as the reverse complement.
CAAATTTATGGAAGATAATAATAAAACTTATGGTTTTACAATCTCATTATATGATAATCCTTTAACTGTTGAAACTTTATGGCCTGTTACTTTAGAATTTCTTGAAAAAAATCCTCAATATGCCCATCCAAACGGTGCTTTCCGTTGGTTAACTGAAAATGTTCAGCATCCCGATTATAACCAAATAACTGGTGGTTATTCAACTTGTCATTTTTGGTCAAATTTTGAAATTGGTGATATGGATTTCTATAGAGGTGAAGCTTATTCAGCTTGGATGGATGCTTTAGATGAAGCTGGTGGTTTCTATTATGAAAGATGGGGGGATGCTCCAGTTCATTCTGTCGGTTTAGGTTTATTTGAAGATAGATCTAAAATTCACTGGTTTAGAGATATAGGTTATCATCATTCTCCTTATAAAAATATTCCAAATTCTGATAAATGTAGTGCTCCTGAAGATTCAGGTTATTTTGCCCCAGAAGATGTTCATGATCAAAATTGTTTAAGTAATTGGATCAGATTGGAAATGACAAATAAGGAACTTCAAGCTTATTAATCTTTATGTTCCTTATCATTTTTAATATGAACTACACTATATATATATATATTGTATTTACTACACATTTAACACATTGACATTTTTTATCGTTTACATGTTCTAAAGAACAAGTTAAATATCATTCTACAGAGAATAACACATGTGTACTTTTCTTAACTATATTGATGAATTTAGTAGAATATTTCAGCCGCTTTTTTTAATACATTTTTTTCTTAGCTAATGCGGCGGTTAAAAAAAAAATAGAATTGTCACTGTACCATCCTTCGTCAGAATTCAGTGATACAAACAATATACAATTCATTCTAGAATATATCAACAATTGACGTAACTAGGGTCTAATCTGCACTACGTTATACCAATTTAATCACATGAAAGCCCATGCTATTGTAATTTTTACACTAAGTAATCAGTGACTGATAAAAAAAACATGCCAGTTCTCTATTATTGAATAGACAGAAACTTTACGTGTACCCTATATTTGAAAAAAAGAAAAGATGGTATCGGGGCTATTCAACCCCAACGGTAACTTCAACTACTGCACCGTTGTCAGCTCTTGGATACTGTAATTCCGAATACTAGGTATACATACATTCAATTAACTTGACTACATGGTATATATATAACAATAAACAGTTTAGTTTGACTATACTAAACAAGAAGTTGTATACTTTCAACTAAATATCTAAATTAAATCAATGACGAGACCACAAAACTACTGCCCAGTTATTTTAGTTTGGTTTTGAAGATAGAACAATGGAACATATAACAATAGTATAGAGAAATCGTGATCTCAATTGCATCATTAAATCGGCTTTGTTTCTGTATTGTTTTAGAGATTCCACAACATAATCATCATGGGACAGTACCTTTTTTGTGTGATTTTTTAGTCAATTTTTACAAACTTTAAAAGACGCCACTTTAAAATAGAATATCAGGGTACCATAGGCATTAACCCGGAGATAACTGATGTATCAATTCATCATAAAATCATTAACAAAAATCAAAAAGATGAATCACATTTTTCAAAAAAAAATATCAACATTTCCTATTTAGGAAGTCAAAGGATTAACTATGAAATTCAGAAATTACTTCTATTTTAAAATTTTGTTCTCTCATAAGCATCAAGATACTTTGATCTGTTAAAAAAAATACCTTTGGGTTCCAAATTAGGTAAAGATTTACATATTTTCTTCTTAGTGAAATATTTCGGTGATATTGTTGTTTCTTATTTTCTTCCTTGTATCAATAACATGAAACAAAAAAAACTTCATAGTTATTTTAAAATACGAAATTTTTCAAAGCTACTTAAACTGCTCCTATTTTCCTAAATTAGTTGTTCAAGTTACTAGTCATATGATGTTTCTTTTTGGTTCTGAACTTATTTTAAAGGACTTATTTCTTCCTTTTTTCTAGTTTATTTGTTGTTTCTTTCAACAAAACAAAAAAAACCTTTTGATCAATAAGCAATGTTGTTTAACAGGATTTTTAGCACAACATTATTTACTGCAATGTTTGCGGCAGCTGCTACTGCAGTTGGCCCAACAGATGGTTATGAAGTTACAGTTACAAACGACAATAGAATTCAAATTGATGTTCCAACTGCAAGATCTCCTTTTGATTATCTTTTCATTTACCAAATTGATGTTCCAGGTACTTACCTTTGGGATATAAATGAACATAGTACATACTATCAATGTACTTCTGATACTGATTGTACTCCATTTGATCCAGCTGATTATGAAGATCTTGGATCCAATTGGTATTTAGAAGCAAACTTAACCTCAAACCCAACTGATGGTTCTTTTGTCAGATATGTTTCTCCATCTCTTACATATCCTCAATACGGTGTTTTCTCTGTTCCAATCGGTGTTCTTGTTGGAGGTCCTAAAAAGCTTTATGAAAAATTTGTTGTTAATATTTACAAATTAGATCCAGCTTCCACTTCACATTATACTTTTATTCCAACTACTACTTGTTATTATGATGTTTGTGAAACTACAGCAATTCCAAATCTTTTAACTACTTTCACTTCTGATGTAAACGGTGCTCCAACTACTATCACTACTTATGAATCTCTTTCATTCAAAGAGGAAGTTATTCAATCATATCAAACCACGTCTGAAGTTGTTGTCAGTGGTATCACAAAGATTGTCACTACATATTGTCCAATTACTGATACAGTTACTTCAACATCATCTTCTTCTTCAACTTCTACATCTTCATCTTCTTCATCAACTGCTCCACCAACTACCATTACTACAATTGTCACTGATTGCTCCAGCTCTACCCAACAAGCAACCTGTACCACTGGTACTACTAATGTCATTGTTGGTGACTCCACTGTTCCAGTCATTACCACTTCTTGTGATGTTCCAGACGGTTTAACCGGTTCATTTGTTAACACTCCTTCAGCAACTACTTACACTAATGATGTTACTACTACTGTTATCACTGTTTCAAACGGTATTGTTCCAAGCTTTGTTTGTCCATCATCATCCTCATCATTAACTGTTCCACCAACAACTATTACTACAATTATTACCGATTGCTCCAGCTCTACCCAACAAGCTACTTGTACCACTGGTACTACTAATGTCATTGTTGGTGACTCCACTGTTCCAGTCATTACCACTTCTTGTGATGTTCCAGACGGTTTAACCGGTTCATTTGTTAACACTCCTTCAGCAACTACTTACACTAATGATGTTACTACTACTGTTATCACTGTTTCAAACGGTATTGTTCCAAGCTTTGTTTGTCCAACTACCACTCCATCATCAGCACCATCATCAGCACCATCAACTATTCCATCAACTATTCCGTCAACTATTCCATCAACTATTCCGTCAACTATTCCATCAACTATTCCATCAACTATTCCATCAACTATTCCATCAACTATTCCATCATCAGCACCATCAACTGTTCCATCATCAGCACCATCAACTGTTCCATCATCAGCACCATCATCATCTACTCCAAGCTCATCTACTTATCCATACCCAACTACTAGTACTATTTCTGTTCCAATTACTAATTGTGAATTTGTTACTGAACAAGCATCATGTATTGAAGGTTTTATCTCAACTTCAATTGAAGGTCAATTACTTTGGTTAACAACTACTTCATGTTCAATGCCAACTGATATTACTGGTTCATTTGGTCCATCAACTGTTACTGAAGCAATTATTACTGGTGATATTACTACAGATATTGTTTTAACTAACTTCGTTGTTCCATCTGTTGTTTGTCCAACAATTTCATCATCCTCATATGTTCCATCTACTCATACTCACACTACCGAATCAACTGTCACTGTTACAACTACTCATTGTTCAGATAATAAATGTACTGAATCATTAACTACTTCAGTTACTACATTATCATCAACTACTATTCCATCATCTTATGGTTCATCATTAGAAAGTACTTTATTTACTCCATCGTCTGCTGCTCCAACTACTGAATCATTTGTTCCAGTTGTTCCAACTACTCCAGTTGAACCAACTACTCCAGCACCAACTACACCAGAGCCAACTACTCCAGCACCAACTACACCAGAGCCAACTACTCCAGCACCAACTACACCAGAGCCAACTACTCCAGCACCAACTACTCCAGAGCCAACTACTCCAGCACCAACTACTCCAGTTGAACCAACTACTCCAGCACCAACTACTCCAGCACCAACTACTCCAGTTGAACCAACTACTCCAGCACCAACTACTCCAGCACCAACTACTCCAGTTGAACCAACTACTCCAGCACCAACTACTCCAGCACCAACTACACCAGAGCCAACTACACTTTTATCAAGTTCAAAATCAGAATCTAGTACTACTTCATTTACAATTCCACCTATTGTTGAACAACCAAGCTCTTCAGTCTCAGTTTCTCAACCAATTCCTGATACCCCAGAATCTATCTATGATGGTAGTGCAAACAAAATTCAAAATGGATCATTCTTAGCTATTATCTCAGTTGCTCTATTATTATTATAAATTTAATTTGTTTTTAATTGTTCTTTTATTTTAGAAATTAATTTGAAAACTTTACATTCTTTTATTTACTTTCCATACGTCGTTATTTTTGTGCAATATTCTTTATAGTCTAGTAACTTATATAATTATATATATAAATCATTAACAAATTTATCATTAAGTATTTCAATCTACATTTAATCCCACGGATTATGTAATATGCCGCCTATAATTTATGGAATTGGTAGGAACTAAAAAGAGAGACTATGCTTACGCGACACCAAAAATAGAAAACATCTTAGACATATTTCTGTCATTTATAAAACATCAACATTAATCATTGTTTTTTTTCTGTGATCGGACGTTATTTAAGCAGATACCACCATCAAATGTCAGTGAATACAAGCACAGTTACGGATGAACGTCCATTAATGGAGCTAATGCATCGCCCATCGATGCTTGATTTAATAGATAATAGTACGTTAACATCATTTCCTGATCCTGAAATTATAAAGAATCAAATAAATAAAACAAAATCAACCCCTTTGATGAATAGTTATGAATCTGAAGCTGGAAGGTCGATATCGGTTTCTAATTCTATACTTAGTACAGTTCCTAATTTATCTAATGCTAATACACCTTTTTCTTCTGTTGATAATGGATATGATTATAAAATAAATAATTCTAATGTTTCTGAAGATGAAACATCCATGGGAGAGACCATAAGGATAGATGATACAACAATGCAAAGTAATGGTGATTCTACAGATTTTAGGAATTTTAGGGAATTAAGGATATTTCATGAAGAAGAGAATAAATTTGAAAAAGTGATACAGAGATTAAGACGTCTTGAAAGGAATGATTTAAAAATACGGCAATCTATTGGTGATTTTAGACCGTTTATAGAAAAGGAAACGATATGGGTACGATTAAGAAAGTTTTTTAAATTTGATAATTCATAAATAAACTAATATACCATAACGAAAATTAATATAAATATACAAACTTTGAAAATACAAAATTAAAAATTAAAATATAAATTGGAGTTATTATAGAGAGTTAAATATAAAAATATAAAATTAAAAGTTATTAGTAAATTAAAAATAAATTAATCAAGTAAATTTGATCAATTTATCTAAGCGACTGGTGACTTACAAGTGAAAGAAGTAGTAGTACCATCTTGGAAAGCTTCCTTTAAGGACATTGCAGATGAGTAAATACCTAAACCAGCAGTTGCAAGAGAAGCTAAGAAAAAAATAATATGAGCGGTATTTGCAAACCATTTTTGTTTGTAACCTCTTGCCCATCTGGAAAAGTTTCTCCAAGAATCAACTCTATGTGTAATTTTATTAATGTAATCATATGGTTCATCACCGACTAATGCACCAAGTTGAATATCTAAACCAAACTGTAAAATGAATGGGAAAGTATAACTGAATTGTAAAATACAGACAGCACCAATAAGAGAGACTAAAGAAGAGAAGTTTGGAATTGCAGCAGCAAAGACGAATGCAATTGCCCAATAGACACAGACAAAGATAGTCCAAATCCAACGACCGACTTTACTGTTTAAACTTGGCCAGTGGAAGAATCTTTGGAAGATAGAATTGTAAAGACATTTAATACCAACATTACCATATAAACCAGCTGCAATCAATGCAGAGACTAAATTAATAACGTTAGTAGCAGTTTGCCAACCATATTCAGAGATACCTTGATTTGCAGGATTAATAACATATTGACCTTGATATTTATAGACAACCATAGCAAAGATTAAATAAATTGAAAAAATAAACATTTGAGCTGCTGCCATACCTTTCCAGAAATCCCATGGACGTTTCATTTCAGACATGAATTCAACGAAGACTAAAGCACCACCATAAGAATAGACAATATTCATGCAAGCATTCAATTGATTTTGAAACTGTTCACTTGAAGCACCACTAATAACAACATGAGTGACAACTGGACCTGGAGCAGTACCGGTAGTACCTAAAGCAGCAACGAAATTTGGACCCCAATGGGAAACACAAGCCATAGTTGCAATAATGACAAAGACATTCATCCAAATTGCAGCATTTGCTAAGAAACCGAATTTGGCTAAAGATTTAATTTGACCAACAATTGCACCAGCAATTGCCCAAACAAAAATTAAAATAGTATAACAACCTTTACCCTTAGCAATTTGTGATAAACCTTGACCATTACCTAAAATAATAACTGCAACATTACAGAAAAGTTGAACAGATTGAAAGAAATCAATTGAATATCTAGCACCTCTACCATAAATTCTACCAACAACATCACCATAATTTCTTAATGGATATTTGATAGAATCAAGTAATAAATATTGCTTCCATAAAAGGACACCACAATAAGCAGCAGCAATACCAAAAAGGAAATAAAGAAGAGCACCTGGAACATAACCTAATTGAGCAATTGCATAAGGAGCAGAAGTTGGACCTAAAATATCAGTTGTAATTAAATAAAAGACAGAACCCCAAGAAGCAATTCTTAACATTCTATTTGCATTTTCCTTTGAAGTATAAAGTGGTTCAGAAATTAAATCATCAGTTGTTTGAACTTTTTCATCAATTTTATCTAATGAAGCAACATTTGAAGAATTTTGAATAGTTAAAGCTTCAGTATTACCTGCATAATTTTTTGGTTCTTTATTAAGAAGTTTAGTTCTAATAACTTCCCATAAAGGAATAGTTGGAGCAGCTTCACCGTAATCTGGAGATTTTTCAAGTTCTCTTTGAAGTTTTGCATGATGAAGGAATTCTTCTAATGGGACATCTAAGAATTCATCGAAATCATCATTTTCAAGAGCAAAGTTATCTAATGCATTAGCATTATTTGAGATTATATTGGAAATAACAGATCCTGGACTTTGAACTGGTTTAAGCTCAGACATTGTGGTGGAGTGTGTTGTGATAAAGAAGGGAGAGTTAAAATTGATAAAAAAATTGTAAATACAGACGTAAATAAAAAGATTAAAGATAATAAAAATTAAGGGAAAGTAGTTAAGCTTTTATACAAATAGGAGAATAGATAATTAAAGGGTTTTCGACATAATTGTGACTTAATAAAATTTATGTAAATTTTTGATAAAAAATAATTTGAAGGTATGAATGGATAGAAGAGATAATAATAATTATAATAATAAACCACCGAAAAAGAAAAGATCCCCCAGCAGAAAAGCACAAACAAAACGTATAGCCGTATGATTCTCATAATAGAAAAACAAAGATAAAATGAGAATAACTAGTAGGAAATTAGTTTTTCCGCACAGGAAAGTTAAATTTTTTGACACATTTCTTACTAGCCGTGTATAGATACGGCCAATTATTATCTTGGTAAGTGGGTAGTTTGTATATGACTTACTGTGGTTACTAAATATTAAGTGTCGGCCCGTTACAGGAATGAAACCGTATGTTTATTGTGGAATTACCGTTTATGAGTCAACTAAGGTATTAACCTCTCATTAATGATTCCCATGTATATATCGATTATATGGGCCGTGCACCACAATCTCACACGAGAAACTGTTTTTTTTCTTATCGTAGTGTTTATGTTTATATGCTTTTATTTTCAATCACTACATGATTACTGTTTTAACAGCCGTACAATAGATATATAGTGATTGTGGTTAAATTTATATATCTGACGTGTATAATTCATATTACCTTGATATTTTATAAAGTAGTTATCATCATTCGGAGTTGTAATTTCCTTATCATAATCTTATCTATTCTACTATTAACGTCTATTTTCTACATATAATTAATTTAATGCTAGTAGTAATATATTTTCTTATCAGACAGTAAATTTATGCCAACTACCCGTAAGGGCCATAAATGGGCATACACCCCCCTGCTTGTGTCAAAATTTATTATAGATTTGACAAATCTTCTCTATTCTTCCATTTCATTTCATTTCATTTTATTCCATTTTATCCGCATTGATCTTTTTTAGGTCCATTTCGATATATTAAAATTTTAAATGACGCCATAATAATAATAATATAATAATGGAAATTACTTTCCTAATCGGGAAATTGTTAGAGGATTCCGACCGCGGTATTCCCTCGGTAAATTTTTCTGAGTGGGTGTGAGCCATGGAGATTCTATTCAATTCATTAAACTATAAGTGTTGTTTTTTATAATATTGCATGTGGTATAATGACAATTACTTAGTTATATTAGTTTGGTGCCGTATACTGTATTGAATGGCTAAAAGGAATTGAAATTGAATGTTTATAAAAATTTAATGAATTTAATTAAAATCCATAAAATATTCATACAATAGATAAATTTTACATACTTAGCATAAAATTCAGACCTTAGCAAAGAGTATTTGAAATGGCTTGAAAAAATTTGTAAGAGTCTGAATTTTGGGAGCATAATAAATGTATGTCATTCGCCGCCACGCTTTAGAATGGTAGTACATAATAAACTTAATATTCATATACAAATTGCATTTCAATTCATTTAATAGCTAATTTTACCTACTCACTTTCAGCTTTTCATATAAGGTCTGCCCGAATTTCTCCCAGAATTATTCTCAATCTGGAACAAATGAAACTCTTGTAGATGAGTTAATACTGATAATAACTTCTTGGATATCTTCTTCTGGTTCATACAGAGGGAAGTTGATTATTTAACAATTGTGTAATATAGTCCTCAATATGTACTTACGTAATCCTATGACGTTAGAGTACAACATTAGGTTATTAGTTACATTATAGTTCAGTTAGTTATAGTATTTATATTTTTTATATAGACGAAGTATTGTTGTTCCTAGAAGGAGATATATTGGTAGAAGATTACAACTTTATTACACTTTGACTGTTCTCATAAGAAAACTGTTGGTTGTCAAAATTGGTTCATTTTAAGCTCTTTTTAATATATACCCTAAAAACCTCACTGTCATGTCTTTCATGGCTTCCTCGTGTTCTCTTTAAATTATCTATCATCGGTTGAAGATATATTTTTGTTTCAAGAGCTATCACAGTAGTAAGCGCAAATGCCTTGATGTTTATCTTATTAACTGTAAATTTACTATCCTTGTAGAACTCCTTTACATTGTAGAACGCTCTCTCTAAAGAAATAATTTTTTAAATCATCAGGTTCAAAACTCTTTAATCAGAAGGTAATTTTGCTTTAAAAATTCCAATTGTCATATCTCTAAGCTTTTTACGATTAACACTCATTCTCTATTGTTAGTTATGCTCTAAAGTATTGAAAGGAAGCAAATTATAAAAATGATCAGCTACTTGCTACCATTTACCTCAGAATTCTTAAATAAAATGATTACGTAAACCACATCTTCTACACTATAATGAAAGAACTTAATCAAGTTTTATAAGAAGTGTTTCTTAAAAAGACATGTTGAAAGACTCCTAAATCGGGTAAAATGTAGAATATATGTCATTAATTGAACATTATAAAAAGAATAGTGTATTAACATAAAAAGACTACATACTCTTTTAATTTACCACTTAAATTTGAAACATTAATGAAACCCGCTTCCCGTATAGCTTTGAAAAATTAATTTTTTGTTAACATGATATATTAGACATGGCCAGTGACTGGTAACTTTTTTAACAATTCCCTGAAACATCTTTTTTTTCCAATAAACTATCACTATGCCAAAATACACTAAACCAACCACTCAGATAGATCAACCTTACTATTCAGGGGATAAATCAGCTAATGACTCATCTAAGAAATCATCTAGTGGTTTATCTATGTTCCAAAAAATAAAAGGATTTTTCAACAAACAACAACAGCCAAAGGATGAACCAAAAGCATCATCATCAGCAACAAAAACAACATCATCATCATCCAAAGTTCAATCATATGACAAATCCCAACAACTTCAACCTTCAGAATATTCAAAACCTCATGGACAGTCACAATTTCAATTACATAATAATGTAAGTGTTGCAGCAATTGATTTATCAATAAATTCTAATGTTTCATTTACTTCAAAAAATCCAAATGATACACTTTCTAAATTTTTCAGTAAAAAGGGTGATGAACCATTAAATGATATAGAAATTGAAGGTGTTTTGAGTTTGATAAAGAAATCACAATCAAGACAACCAAGTCGAAATACTTCGATGTCTTTTGCTGATATTAATAATTCAACAATATTAAGAAAATCATCAAATAATTTGAAAGTTCCTGTTAAAATTAAAACCCCGACATTTATTTCAAAATCAAGAAACGTATCTAGAAACGTATCAAGAAATGTTTCAAGAAACACCTCAATGAACCAATCAGTTAATAATTCAATAAATATGACAACTTCATTACTTAATAATAGTCAGATTCAAAAGAGAAGAATTGTAAGTTATACAAATTTACAATCACCATATAAATCAAAATCTTCCCTCTCTGCATTTTTGGAAAAGAAACGTCAAAAGGAAAATAAGGAAAAAGATAAATTAGTTTATAATGGTGGAACTATTGATTTATCAAATATGGAAAAAACTCCAACTCCAACCCCTGAAATTCAAATGATTGAAAATATAAATATCAGAAAAGATAATGATGTTAAAGAACCTACAAAATTAAGTAAAACTGCAACTAAACTATTAGATATTCTAGATACTGATATTATAACAGTTGATGATGATTCAATTACTGAAATTGTACCTATTTCAAATTGTAAATCAGATTTTGTGAAACCATTCTCTGAAGAAAAGGAAAAAGTAGAGGAAAAAAATATATTGAAGGAAACAAATGTAGAAACTAAACCATTATTTGAAAAGAATGAACCTGCGTTATTTTCATTTGAGAAAAAGCTCGAGTCAAAACCAGTGTTTGAAAACAACGAACCTGCTAAACCATTATTTGAAATTAAGGAACAAACTAAACATATGTTTGGAAAACTTAATGTTGAGAAGCCAACCGTTAATAATGAACAGATTGAAAAAATAAGTTTTGAAAAGAAAGAAACTGTATCATTATTTGAAAATAATGAAGGAAGTAAGTCATTTTTTGCAAACAAAAAAGAATCAACACCACTCTTTGCGAATAAAGTAGATGCAAAACCACTCTTTGAAAGTAAAGCAAATACAAAACCATTATTTGAAACAAAACTCATGTTTGAGACAAAACCTATATTTGAGAAAAAACCGATATTTGAGAAGAAGGAATCTATAACTGAACAATCAAAACCACTTGAAAATATTTCATTACTTGCTAAAGAAGCATCTAAATCTGAAAAACCAGATACTCTTTTCAACTCTAAACCAAATAATATTATTCCATCAACAACAGAAAAACCTTTCTCATTTAGTTTTTCAGAATCAGAAAAAGTTAAACCAATAATACCAACCGATAATAAACTTGATGTTTCCGATTCATCAATACAAATCCCAACAAAATCAAATGATATTGAACATATTGAGTCATTCATCTTTCCTGAAGTTGAATCACCAAAGAAACAAATAATATATGAGGAACAAAATGATCAAAATGATTTTAAATTCCCAGAAATTGCACCTGCTTCACCATCAAAATTATCAAAAATTTCTGAAATCGATTCAGAATTGTACTCTAACGCTTTCACTTTTTAATTTCATTAAATAGATTATATAGAAAATTTTAATAAAGGACGTATATACAGCATGTTATATGCAATTAATTTAGTTGTAAAGATAACAACAATTTTTTGAACAATAGAAACTGACCCGGAATTTTTGAAATTTTTCAAGATTTCAAGAAATTGAAACTTCTCAAAATGGACACAAGACCTCTGCATTTCATCACCTTTTATTAACTCTCTTATCTTAATTAATGGCCATCACTGCTGCACAGGTGCGTAATGCAACACCATTTAAACCAAAAGAATCATTTACTATTAAATTAAATGATGATTCTGCTGAGGGGAAAGAATTAGTTTCACTAAAGACAGTGGAAGATCCTGAAGAGGAAGAATATTTTCCTGGTAAAAAGAATAAATCAAGACATCGTAAGAAAAAGAAACAAGCAATTCTGAATGCTAATGAAGGTCAAACAACTACTGAAGCATTGAGAAGTAATGGAGTTCATAAAATGCCACTTTATAGGAAAGTTACAGCAAGTGAAAAGAAACAACGTGATCAATATGAAGAATTTAAAGATATGGTTTCACCTGATGCTGATGATCTGAATTTACCACCACCTAAGTTCAAAAATCCTGAAATTGTACCAATTGAAAAGGATATTAAATCATTAACTAAAACTAATGTTGCTAAAAAGGGTGGATTACCATCTCAATTAGATATGTTCAAGAGTATTAGTGGTAATAATAATAAGAATAATAATAATGGTAATGGTGGTAAACGTGGAAATAGTAGTGGTAAAAACGGCAAAGGTAATAACAAGAATCAAAAGGAAAATTACGATGATTCTTATTACAATGAGAGACCGTTTAATACATCTGCTAATAATAATAATGATGCATATTACAATGATAGACCATTTAATACATCTTCTAATAATAATAATAATGCATATTACAATGATAGACCATTTAATACATCTGCTAATAATAATAATGATGCATATTACAATGACAGACCTTTCAATACTTCCAGTAGTACTAACAATGATTCTTATTACAATGATAGACCATTCAATACATCAAGTAGTAATAACAACACCAATAACACTTCAATAAACACAGAGAAAGAACCAGTTATGAATCAAAACACGGAACTTGTTCCAGCAGTTACAGCACAATCCAATCCTGAACTTTCAGCATTATTAAGTATTCTACGACTTGCAATGGAAAAGAAAATGCGTAAGAAGAAAGGACATAAGAAAGCATCTGAATTATCAAGTAATATGGATTTAATGAGTTTAGTACAAAATACATTATTAGATAGTAGTGATTCTGACAGTTCAAGTGACTCTGATTATTCATCACGTAAACGTCATAAAAAAAAGAGTAAGAAACATAGGAAGCATAGAAAACATAGAAAACATCGTTATTCAGATAGTGACAGTGACAGTGACAGTGATAGTGAAAGTGATTCGGAAAGTGATAGTGATAGTGATTCAGATAGTGATTATCATA
>JAJMAS010000052.1:0-51666 GCA_030565065.1 Pichia cephalocereana | reverse complement strand
TACTTCCATTACGTAATTAAGTATTCTAAACTATATCAGATAATTTCATTTACATATTGTTTGTTTTCTGAGGAATTTTCCAAGGCAACAATTTTAAATCACGTGACTTTATTTGTAAACGCCAATATATTATATCATTTTACAAGTCTAAAAGCAGCTTGATTCTTTGCAGATGACAATTCAATTACTTTAAACATTTTACTCTAAGGTAAAATTACTATTTTAAACTAAAAAAACAATTTCAAAAAAATCAGCAATAAATACAAGAAATGTAATTTAGATGATATTTTTTCAATATTTCAATTTCTACTTCAATTTTATGGTTCCAACTACTAAAGAATAATAATTTATGCTTATATAGCTATTATAAATGTAAATAGAGATGGTAAAAGCAAAAGAAATTAAATATGATTACATTTTCTAATTAATTTAGCAACTTCATGCTTGTTATCCTTTGCCAAACCATCAGCAGCACCAGCAATATCACAAGGTTTCATCTTTTGTTCAAACTTATATTTACATTCAGTTCTTGTAATTTCAATTTCTAATCCACAAATCGCCTTTTGTAAAATTTTAACATAACTTTCAGGTGCTTCATCAACCGTCCATTCAGTTTCTCTATCTTTTTCCTCTTGCGCAGTTAAATTATCTAGCTGAGTTCTAACCCATTCAGTTTCATCAATAATTTTAGCAGTACCATAACAATGAACTGCTGCAAAATCCCAAGTTGGAACAACTTTATGAGTATCTTGCTTTGTTGGATAATATGATGGTGTAATGTAGGAATCTGCCGATTTGAAGATAACTAATAATTCATCACCAGTTTTAAAAGATGGAATTTGATGATTGACTTTAGCAATATGTGCATGTAAGAATTTCTTACCAGTTTTTTCATCAACTTTTAAATAAAATGGAAAATGGTTTGCGATTAAACCATCTGAACTGAAAGTTACAACAGTTGCTAATGGATAAGCTTTAATAAGTTCAGCCTGGCTTTCCAAGTTTTCTTCAAGGTACTTATCAGGAATATACATAGTACGTGATAAATAAACAGAGCAAGTATTAATTCATTAGATCTAATGAATATTTGAAACGAATCATAAACACTATTGCTGACTCATTGAATCTTAATGTTATTTTACAGGATGCATTTAATCAAATTCCAAAATTTTTTTGCACCGCATCAAACTTCCGTAAACGGTATTATTGTCTTCTTATCATTGATGCTAACGGAATTTGTCAAATTACTATTGTTACGGATTTTGATATTTACTGTATATAGGACTTTGTTATATTCAGGTTTATTTAATTAATGAATAGTGTTCTCTTTTATACAATGCCTTAGAGGGTTTTACTAGTATTTAATGTACGGGGGGAAGATCTAATTTTCTGTAGTTTGAGCTTCTTTAGTAGCTTCTTCAACAACGTTTTCAGTAGTACTGGTTTCCGATTGTGCCTTTTCAGCTGCATCTTTTTCAGCTTTTTCCTTATCAGCCTTCTCCTTATCGATTGCAGCTTTATCAATACCATATAATCTGTATAATAATTCAGCAGTTTCATGTTTGTTAACCATTAAGTTGAAACTATGTTTACCCTTCCATAATGGGAAGAATAATTCTTCATCTTCATAACCTGTCTTAATTCTAACAAAACATGAACCTTCACCAACATTATCAATTTGTTCAAAGAATTTAGGATCTGCATTACTTTTTCTGATTTCTGCAACACTAGGTGATGGTTCAAGTAATAATAATTTGAGTAATTCAAGGTTGATTTCAATTTGCCTGATACTTGGTAAGTATTTTCT
The DNA here is from genome assembly GCA_030565065.1 of Pichia cephalocereana. Classification (NCBI taxonomy): domain Eukaryota; kingdom Fungi; phylum Ascomycota; class Pichiomycetes; order Pichiales; family Pichiaceae; genus Pichia; species Pichia cephalocereana. Next base: position 49,859 of record JAJMAS010000052.1, on the reverse strand, counting down.
TATAACATGTAAACATTCACTTTGAATTCTCCATGGACAAACTTCACTCTTTTGTGTAACAAATAATTTGATACCAGTATAAATAAATCTTAACTTAACGTCATTATTTTGAAGGATTTGTTTGATGATTGGCGCAACATAATAAATAGAACGTAATGGTTCACCAGTTGCATTTCTAACAAGTGCACAATCTTTTGGGAAATCTTCAGTAACTTGATAGAAATCCCAACATTTTTGTAAAACTTCATTATCCTTATTAATGAAAATAAATGGTTCTTCATTTGCGTCAATCGGTAATTTTTCTTTTCTTTGCTTGACAATTGCATTAACATTAGTTGTTTCTTCAGTCTTTTGTTTCTTTGCATCAGATTCAGAATCTGCCTGTTCAGTTGATTCTCTTTTAAGAGAATTAATTTCTTCCTTTGATTCAACTTCTTTCGTAACAACTTCTTGTTCTGGTTCGCCTTCTTTTTCAAAAACTGTAATGAAGAAACCACCAGTATTTTGATCTTGTGGATAAACTCTCATACAATGTTCTAAATGTAAATCTTTACATTCTTCTTGGGTTGGTGGGAAAATAGTTTTTGGTAATTTATCTTCTTCATTATATTCTTCCTTTAATTCACCTGCTTTATCATAAACTTTCCAAGTTTCAACACCTTTATGTCTAATTAAACCTGGTAATCTGTCAGAAGAATCAACTAATTTAACCTTACCATCCCATAATTTTAATGCTGCTGCAACAACAGCTTCATTTTCAATTGGGTTTAATGAACATGTAGAATAAACTAATCTTCCTCCTGGTTTTAACAGTTGTAAACCTCTCTTTAAAATATTTAATTGTAATGGGTGTAAACCAATTGCATTACCAAATCTCCATTCTTTCCAGACCATGATATTTTTTCTCATAGTTGCATCACCGGAACATGGAACATCACATAAGATTCTATCAAATTTTAGGAATGGACCATTTTCTTCTAATCTCATCTTTGGAAACATTTGCGCATCATGATTAACAACAACAACATTAGCGGAATTTAATCTTTTAATTTGATGAACTAACATATAAGCTCTCTTGTAATCTGAATCATTTGCCATAACAAAACCTGTTGGTTGTAAAGTTTCATCATTAGAATCTTTGAATGTATGTAATGCTTCAATTAATTGTGCAGTTTTAGAACCTGGTGCTGCACACATATCTAAAACATGATGATGTGGTTCAACATCTAAAACTAATGGTGGAATCATTGAAACTGCTTCTTGTCTTGAAATATTACCAACTTCATTTTCAACAAGTAAATATTTTTGAACTTGCTTATATTCTGGAACTTTCTTAATGACTTGCTTTGGTAAATCAATTTGATATGCTAAATTATCTGGATACCATGGTAATGAAAATGGTTTCTTATATGGTTTTGAACTGTCAATACTTTCAACATTTTCAATGTTATCTAATAAAGGCATGATTTTATTTTGGAACAAACTTGAAATAATCTTTGCATGCTTTCTTGAGCCTGTAACTCTAAATGTAAGTGGTAAAGTTTCTTGACATGTTTTTTTGAAAAGTTCAAAATTACCATCTGGAATTAAATTTTGTTCAGTATAGAATTTTTCCCATGCTTCATTCTCTTGTTTGACTTGACACCATGGTTGTCTATCATCTCTATTTCCGAGTTTGTTGTTATTTCTTCCTCTTCTACCCTTTTTAGCCATCTTTGATATATGTCGTATGGAGATACTACAAAGTTTTCTTTCCATTAACTTAACTTTTAAACGAAAATTCATGAAGAAATTTCAAGTTGCATGAAAAAATTTTTTTATCAATATACGTTTTTCAAATCAGTGTATACTCAAGGTTCGTGTTCGATCTTTAGATAGCTATTTCCATTGTAGACCATCTTATTTCTACTTTCCTACAATCAATCAACACACTAAATAATAGAACCTGGTTAATTGAATGATTTACGTAGTAAAGTTTTAACATCTATAAAAATAATTATTTAAAAATCAAAATCTTTTGTCATTAGTCTATAAAAAATGATCCTATACTTGGCTTAAACTTCTAACTGCACTGGTTCGATACTTTCTGTATCTGATTCTGAACTTGAATCTGAACTTGAATCTGGATTATCATTACTATTCTCAACATTTCCAGTATTATCATCGTTAGCTTCATCATCTTCATCGTCATCATCGTCTTCAGAATCATTTTCGGACTTATTCAAATCTTCTTCATCGTAAACTCTCAAAAACTCATCAATACCTCCAACTTTAACCTCCTTATCATTCCTTACTCTTTCCATATGAAATTTAAAAGTAGAATCACCACATAAATCATCCACCCATTGTGTTACTAATGCACCTAAAGCTAATAATGCAGAACCATCCATACATTTTGCATATTTTTCATTATATTCTTCCTCTGAAATATTCAGCTTTTTTCGTATACGATCAGCAACATAATAATGTATTGAATTTAAAATTTCTTCACCAGGTAACTCTACATCTGCTAAATTTCTAACCTCATCTCGTGTTAAATATACCAATTCATGTGGTGCAAAACCGTAGTTTTCACTTAAAACTTCATCAGGCGATTTATAATGAACATCCTTTATTCCCGTCGGTTTTTTAAACAGTCCACTTTCTAAGAATTCTTTCTTTAATTTGGGTACACGTGAATTATCAATTCGTACATAATCTGCAGTTAATGTTCTTGGTTTTTTGAATTTTAATGTTGCATATGAAATTACTTCAAGATTAGATGCCTCATAAACGCTTGGTTTTTCTCTAGCAATACGCTTTAAATTTAGTGGTAAAAGATTCAATTTATGTCCATTAGTAGTGACGTTGTTAAAGCTAGTTCCATTTGATTCTTCTTTTAATGTCACATCAATATCTTCCTTTGTTATAGTACTAGTTCCATCTACATCACCTTCCTCCTCATCATCACTAGAGTCAGAGTAATAATCAGATTCACTATCAGACTCTTTTGTGAATTGTTTATTGGTAGTTTCGTCCTGCATAGATTTTGAAATGGAGCCAACATCAGTACCAACATCAACTTCAGATTTAAATTTATTTACCATTTTTACATTTATTTCTTTATCAAATACATCATTCTTTCGCCCTCTTTTCAAGTTCTGTTCCACTGATTCTGTCATATCATGTAAAAAGTTCCTTGGCTAAAAAAAGATATCCAAAACAAGTAAATAGAAAGGAATAAAAAAAAAATTAAGATTTAAGATTTAAAAAAAATATTTTATTTAATTTGATATTTTGCAAGCTTGAATCGTTTCAGATTTTAATATTCAGATTGTATTTACTCAACATTTGACAAATAAGAATTAGACAATGAACAGAGAAGACCAAATAAAAGACTTAAACAACCGAATATCAGAACTAGCAATCATGGTTTCTGTGAAAACCAAAGAAATGGATAGTATTGAAAAGAAATATAATGAGAGGTTAGAAGTTTTGAATAGTTATATACGTCAAATACAGGAAAAGCTAAACATTGACAAAACAACAAATACAATCATTGATACGGATCTTATTGAGAAGATAAAGAAGTATCAAACAGAAGATGGTGATTACTTTTTAGTACCATGTAAGGAAATAATTGAAGAAAAACAATCAAAGATGAATACTACTGCACCTAAAATTACAGAAACTAAACCAGTCAATACCAATAATCGAAAGAAGAAATTCTCATGTTCATATTGTAATGAAAAGGGACACAAACGTTCACAATGTCCGAAAATATTGTATCCATCACTTTGAAGATGTTTAAAAATCTTTAACTATATAATTAATATACAACGTGTATAGCATAAAATAATAATGAAACATGTATCTATTATCTACCAGCAATTTTTTCACCAGCACTTGCCATGGCTTCTCTTCTACTTGCATCTTGAAGAAGATTAGTATCAACAGTTGAAGGATTTAAATGAATGTATCTTATATTTGTACCTCTAAGGAAAATAGACTTTAAAGCTAGAAATTGTGGATATTTTTCAGTGTCTACCTGTATATTATCAAGTTTTAAGTTAAGATACTGGTCAACTGACAATAGAGTACCAACTATTTGGATGTCATTCTTCAACTCTACAGTTATCTGGATAAAAAGTAAAAGAATTGGTGAGAAATGTTAGTATTTGTTTCTATTTGATTGTTTCAAATTTATATCTGTCATATATACATACCTCTTGATCCACAAGGGTCTTAAAGAAGGAGAAAAAAAGCATATTGTGTTGTGTAGATACCCCAAAAGAAACAATTTAATGCAATAATAAACTGTCTCTAAACATAATCATATATCTTCACACTCAACGAAATCATGAAAAAAATCACTGGCATCAGTTAGCGAGGACCAGGACTTGCTCAATGTTAGGAGGCTCTGCAGTATTCATGTCCTTTAAACGGTATTAGTATGTTAGTTTATTTTTAATATCTATACAATTATTGTTATAGAGTAGTATGTACAGAGATAATCATATGTTATTATTGATTGCAAAATTATTTTTTAGCAGCAGCTTGTTGGAGATGCTTTTGCAAAATCATGAGATTGGCTCTACTTGGTTTCTTGAGATTGTTAACAAGAAGTAAAACACATGTAAGTAATGTAAGAGCACCAGCTTGATGAGCTGCTGCAAGATCAGTTGGAACAAGATATATTAATGTACAAATACCTAGTGCATATTGTAATGAAACAATACCCATACTAATATTTAGCCATTTATATGCATGTCTTGGAATAATAGTCTTGATTTTATGAGAATACATGTGAATTGCAAATACAGATAATGCAGATGTTGTTGCTAAAATTCTATGTTGAAGTTGAACAGTTGCTTGATTTTCAAGCATATTTCTCCACCAAATATCAGATTGATCTTTAACTCTTGAATAAACAGGATCGAAAAGTTCATTTGCGGAAGGTACCCATTCATCACCCATATGTGGGAAAGTATTATAAATTAAACCTGCATCTAAACCTGCAACAAATGCACCTGACATAGCAGTAACGAAAATTAAACCTAATAAACCCTTTGATAAAAATTTAAATTTAGATAATGATTTTGATTGAATTTGTTGGAAGTATTTTGCATATTCTTGAGGATTTTTCATAATCCATTGATTTCTTAAAACACTAAAACCTGTTGAGATCATTGCACAATAAACAATAAATGCTGCACCTAAATGAGTTGCTAATCTATATTGAGAAACAGTTGGTTTAGAACGTCTTTCTTCAAGCAGTTCAGTATCAATACCAGAATAAACCATCCACCATCCAATTGCACCTTGAACACCGATTAAACCACAAATACCTAATAATTTACCGGCAGTTTTCAGTGAAACTTGTTTACGTGCAATGAAATAAAGAGTTGGTAAAACGAAAACTGTACCAATAATACGACCTAATAATCTATGTGACCATTCCATGGAATAAATAAACTTAAAATCTTCAACATCCATATGTGAGTTAAGTTGCTTAAATTCTGGTGATTCTTTATATTTCTCAAATTCTGCAAGCCAATCTTCTTCAGTTAATGGAGGAATAGAACCAGTGACTGGTTTCCATTCAGTAATCGAAAGACCTGATTCGGTAAGTCTAGTTAAACCACCGAGAACGACAATAGCAAAGACAAGAATTGATGATCCAATACATAAGTATCCAACAGCTTTATTTGAATTAGCAGGCCAATTACTCTTTGGTGCTGCCTTGGCTGCATTTATAGTAGCTTCTGTAGCTGATTTAGCAGCTGCATTGGAAGTTCTTACAGCTGCAGAAAAAAATCTCGAAGGAATTGTTTTAAACATTGGATTTGAAGTCTTTTTCCAAATAGATTTTGAGACAGAATGGTTGATTGCAGCACGTGAAGCAGAGATACCAGCAGCAGTCTGTACCGAACGTACACCTGCCTTTAGCAGTGCTTTATTACGAAAGAAAAACATTGTTTGTCAAAAGAAAAGCAGTATTAGATATGGGCACGTTAAAGATTACAGCATCCCAAAAGTCACTTAGTAATGAAGTATCTGACCACTATAGTTGGCTAAGAAAAATCACTTTTCCACATCTGTCTCGGAAAATTGGAAAAAAATTAAATCTCGGAAAAAGAAGTCACGTTGTGATTATTTTATAATTAAAATAGAATTTCTCCAGTTTTTCCAATCGATGCTGAAACGAAACGGATTTTGATACTGTTGCTTTGAGTTGCTACTAGTTGCCAAGTATTCTTAATTTAACAAACAAGATGCCCCCAAAGTCTCCAAACAAGGGTCAAGAGACTAAGAACTATAATCCGTTCTATATTGAACCTGAGAAACCTAGGAATTCTGTATCTGGTCTATTAGATGATGATTTTAATGATTCAGAAGACGAAGGCTTAGCTAAAGAGTTTCCAATTCCTGTGAATATAAACAATCAAGATTATCGTCCATCCAAAACTTTAAAGACACGTGCTAGAGGATACAGTTTAAGAACTCAATTACTTAATACTAGTATGCATAATCAATCAATTCAATATCTTAACAATGTTAATAAGATCAATAACAATACTACGAATTCCGATACCGCAAATAACGATATTGAACTAACATCAGTTGAAAACTCATATAATCCCGATTTCATACATAATGATGAAGAATATGAACCAAATGACAAAAATTTAAGATTTGATACTTTATTGACTAATGAATCCATAATGGATTTAACTGATGAATACACACACGATAATTTCGATTCCAAAAACAGAAAGAATAGAATAAGATTAAGCGATGAAACTCAACCAAAGAAAAGCATATTCAGTACATTCCAAAAGAAAAACCAATCTACAAAGAAAAGCCCAACAGGATTTTTCAAACGTACATTCTTACTTTTATCTGGTGGTAGACCAGAATTACCATCTGTTGGTGGTAGAGACATTCCGATTACAATCAACATATCAAATACTGACTTCCCAGTCACCAAAAATAAAAAGAATCAAACCTTACTTATAGATGAACGTACCAATCAGCCATATGTCAATAATGTAATTACATCATCAAGATACACACTTGTAAGTTTCTTACCAAGACAACTTATTGCACAATTTTCCAAATTAGCCAACTGTTACTTTATGCTTGTTGCTATTTTACAACTAATTCCTTCATGGTCAACAACTGGTACAAGTACCACAATTATACCCCTATCAATTTTTATTTCAATTTCTATGTTGCGTGAAGGTTATGATGATATTAGAAGACATAAGCTGGATAAACAAGAAAATAACAAAAAAGTCAAAGTTTTAAAAGAATCTACTGCACCAAATAGTATGTTTGAATCAGATATGAGATTTAGTAAAAGTACGACTTCAATTTCAAGATTAAGGCCAAGTGGACAATCATTTGATTATAACTTCCAGTTAGAGAATGATGCATTAGATCAAGAATTAGAAAATGAAGCAATGAAACCGAATTCTTTCCAAGATGAACGTTTACTGAGTGGTTTGGGTATTTCTGCTGTTAAAACTAGCTGGAAAGATCTTAAAGTTGGTGATATAGTTAAATTGAATTCTGATGATTGGGTGCCAGCCGATATTGCAATTCTTACAAGTACTAATGAAATGGGTGAAGCATTTATAGAAACCATGGCATTAGATGGTGAGACTAATCTCAAATCAAGAATTCCAAATGTTGAGTTGAACAAGTATGCAAATAAAGCTAAAAATCTTTTCAATATTTCTGGAACTATCACATCTGAAGATCCAAATCAAGATTTATACAATTTTGAAGGTTCATTACAATTTCCTGATTTTACAACACAAGAAATGAAAACTTATCCATTAGGTCCTGATAATATTATTTATAGAGGTTCAATTATCAGAAATACAGAGTGTTGTTTAGGTGTAGTTATATTTACTGGTGAAGAAACAAAAATCAGAATGAACGCTATCAAAAATCCGAGAGTTAAAGCTCCGAAATTACAGAAAAAAATTAATATGATTGTTGCATTTATGGTCTTCCTTGTTATATCACTATCTTTGTTCAGTTTTATGGCAGAAAGAATTTTTTACAATAAGTATGCTACACTTAATTGGTACATTGATCGTGTAAATGCTGGAACTGCTCCTACAATAATGGGTTTTATCATTATGTTTAATACAATGATTCCTCTTTCACTATATGTTACTATGGAAATCATTAAAGCTGTTCAAATGTCACTGCTACAATGGGATATCGATATGTATCATTTACCAACAGATACACCTGCTGAAGCAAGAACTGCAACTATTTTAGAAGAATTAGGTCAAGTTAGTTACGTTTTCTCAGATAAAACAGGTACATTAACTGATAATGTTATGCTTTTTAGGAAATTTTCAGTTTGTGGTGTACCATGGATACATGATATTGATTTATTAATGAAAAAAGAAGAAGATCCCCATAAGGATGACTTTTCTGATATTTTTTCCAATATTGAAGAAAAACCAGGTGCAATAATTGCTCCAGGTAGACCAAGTATGGCATCATTAAAATCTGTTCCTAAAAGAACTCTTGAATCACCAACTTCATTAACATCACTATCCAATCCACTGGAAATCAAATCATCACTGGAATTTATTAGATATATTCAATCTAATCCTAATACATCATTTGCTAAAAAATCAACATTCTTTCTATTATCTATTGCATTATGTCATACTTGTTTGCCAAGAAAAATTGAAAAGAAAGAAGAGATTAGAGATTCTGTTGATTCCCTTGAACCAGCTACAAATTTGAATACAAATGGTACTATCATAGAAGAGGAAAATGAAGTAGCAGATGTTAGTTTAAATCCATTTGAAGACTCAACCAAGTACACAGAAGAAACAGATATCGAATATCAAGCATCATCACCCGATGAATTAGCATTAGTTCAAGCAGCATGCGACATGGGTTTTATCTTATGTGATAGGAAACAAAAAGTAGTTACATTAAAAACATATCCAAATGGATTTGATAATCAACCAAAATTCACTGAATATGAAATACTAGATGTTATTGAATTCACTTCATCAAGAAAGAGAATGTCTGTTATTGTCAAATTCCCAGATGGTAAAATTATTTTACTGTGTAAAGGTGCAGATAACATTATCATGGAAAGATTAGAAGAAGCTAATATTGTTAAGAATAAGCAAAAGGAATTATCAAAAACAGTAACTGATAGAAAGAAAGCAGAAGCAGAGTTGATTCTTCAAAAGAGATCTATTGACAATTTCAGTCCTCCAAATTCACCAAGAACATCATTAAGTAGACTGAGTTTTACCCTAGGTAGAAAAAGTTCAGTACATTACGATAATATTAATTCAATTCTGGATAATGATACAAGAAGTGAAACTGATCAAATTATTTTAGATTCCAGGAAATCAATTGATATTGAAAACAGGAAAAAACATAATTTAACACAACAACAATACATTCCACCTAGCAATTTGATTAATGATGATAAATTCCTTATTGAACGTACATTACAGCATATGGAAGAATTTTCATCGGATGGATTAAGAACATTATTATATTCATATAGAGAATTAGACTCCAACAAACATGAAGATTGGAGTAAAAGGTATGCAGAAGCTAAAACATCATTGGTCAATAGATCTGAGAAAATTTCTGAAATTGGTAAAGAATTTGAAAATAATTTGAAATTACTTGGTTGTACTGCAATTGAGGATAAATTACAAGATGGTGTTCCTGAAACAATTGAAAAATTAAGAAGAGCAGGTATTAAAATGTGGATGTTAACAGGTGATAAAAGAGAAACTGCAATTAATATTGGTTATTCATGTAAATTAATTAAAGATTACTCAAAAGTTGTTATTTTATCAATCGATAAAAATGATGAATTAAATTCAGATAAGCATGATACAATATCAAATATGGATCCAATTGAAAGATTATTATCAGTTATAACCGAAACTGAGAAATTAATCAATGAAGAAAGTTTAGCACATTGTGTTGTTGTTATCGATGGTTCTACATTAACTGAAATTGAAAAAAATGCAAGTGTATTATCATCATTTATTTCATTAGGTGTTAAAGCTAATTCTGTTATTGTTTGTCGTGCATCACCTTCACAAAAAGCAAAAATGGTTACTAAAGTTCGTGAACTTGATAAGAGTAAAGTTACATTAGCTATTGGTGATGGTGCAAATGATATTGCGATGATTCAAAGTGCAGATGTTGGTGTTGGTATTACAGGTAAAGAAGGTTTACAAGCAGCTAGAACAAGTGATTATTCCATTGCCCAATTTAGATATTTATTAAAACTTTTATTGGTTCATGGTAGATACAATTATATTAGAACATCCAAGTTTGTTATTTGTACTTTTTACAAAGAATTACTGTTTTACTTATCACAATTACTTTATCAAAGATACACATTATTTACGGGATCTTCATTATATGAATCATGGTCATTATCAATGTTTAATACATTATTTACATCATTACCAGTTTTATGTATTGGTATGTTTGATAAAGATTTAAAACCATCAACATTAATTGCAATACCTGAATTATACAGTAAAGGTGTTAATAATGAAACATTCAACTTATTCGTATTTATTCAATGGGTTGTACTTGCAACAACACAATCCGTTACATTATGTTTTATATTATGGAATATTTATGGATTCCCTGCATTAATTGATAATACAACATATCCTTTAGGTGTTATTATGTTTACAGTTTTTATTTTAATTATTAATACCAAAATGAATATCTTTGAAATGCATACAATTACTAAATTATCAATTATTTCATGGACAATATCAGTTGTTGGATGGATAGTTTGGACAATGTTATTAGTTGGATTATATAAATCTAAAATCAATACAATTTTTTATGTTCAACATGGATTATTTGAAGAGTTTGGTAGAGATCCAACATTTTGGGCATCAATTTTAATTTTAACAGTTTTAGGTATTTGGATTGATTTCTTATTTTATTTTATTTCACATTTATTTAAAATAACAGATACAGAGAAATTCCAAGTTTTAGAGAAAGATCCGAAATTAGAGAAACAATTAGAACTTGAATCATATAATGAATTAAAGCAAGGTTGGACATGGTTACATGAATCACAAATTTATGAAGCTAAAAAGAATGGAAATTTAAGTATTGGAATTGATATTGAGGATAAAGGCATTAATGGTGATAACGAAGGTGAAATTGATAAATTAAAGAATAATATTCATAATTTCAGATCATTTATGAAAAAAGGTTCAATTCATCCAAGTGAACATACTGAAAATCGTAAAAGGAAAGGTACAATGGTTAATCCAACTGAATTACCACCAGATTCTCCAAGTTTAGTTACAGTTTCATCCAATGATACATACACAGAACAGATGTTACCAAGTGGTAAAATTGTTAAAATTCCAAAATCTGAAGATAGTAATAATATTGGATTATCCAACAGAACATACCGTAATAAGTTTAATTTAATGGGTAAGAAACATGATGAAGAAGAAGATGGAGAGGAAGAGTTCTACCATGAAGAGAACGAAGAGTTGAACTCATTGAACATTGATGAAATTTTACGTAATAGACAACAGACTCTTGATGAAGAATACTAAGAAAAATTTTGTAAATTTTTCAAATTTTCAAATTTTTTTGTATAAATAGTAGTGCGTAGTACGCTTTTTTTCAAAAAATTTATTCTTTTTGACTTTTTTCCTTTCCCTGCAGAGTGGCTGCCGGAGCAGTAGTGCTATATAGCTTAAAGAATACCATCATTAAGGAATGAATGATCTATGATATCATCTCAGAAATTATTACATTAGGATTAAAATAGGAACACCAAACGTATGTTGAGTTTGAGTTAATATGAGACGTTTTAAAACAGAATTTTATTTGAAAGAAAATATAATAGGTATCGATAAATTAAAATCATGTAAATGTCAGATTAAGATTATCATTGGAAACTAAAATAGGTAAAGCTTCATATTATAATGTTGAGGAAGTGGATATAAGACGCATTAGTTATAATCAGTAATATAACGATACCAGAAAATTGAATTAATTCCTAGAATATATGCATAAATATACATCCCTGAGATAAGGATCCGTTGAACAGGTAAAGCTTCAAGAAAAAATTGAGAGATGTTACGAATCAAAATGACTGGAGATAAGTTGATATACATATTAGCCAAAACAACCACTCCCTATATATATGTGTTATAGGGTCATATGCGAACATTTCGCATATGAATAGCTGCAACTAAGTCTGATGTTGACAGACATATTTAACCCTCTGCGAAGAATCGTTGGGGATGATGATTCCTAAAAAGATAGGAATAACCTTATATTAAGATATAGGGCCATATGCAAAACGTATGAGTTTGCATATGAATAGCTGCAAGGTAAGTATGTTGAATATGATATATCGAATCTGCATGCGTATTAATAGCTGCAACGTAAGTATATTGATTATGATATACCGAAACTGCATGCATATAAGCTTCATTGTGTATATGAGATATTTCATATATACGTGACTTATTAAAGCTCCTGCAAAGAGTTGCAGTATCTGCAATCGATTGCAGAAGATACCCAATTAGAGATTGGGAGTAACCTTATATTGAGTTATGGGGTCATGTGCAAGGAATACCTTGCACATATAGCAGCAATGTTTTAAATAAACCAGAGTTTTTTACAATGATATAATTCATTTTTTCTCTCTCAAAAAAATAACCAGTAACAATCAGTTGATTGTATTGATTATTTGATTATTTATTTCAACTGTAGATATATAATATAAGAGAAACCCTGACTTATTGGTGATAAGATAATTATATTTGATTTTCAAGTATAAAAACTTCGCATTTCCCACTTTTTTCTTGTTTTTTTTTAATATGATTTTTTTTTTTTTCTTTTTGATTTATCTTGTTTCGGTGTCAGACGTGGCCACCAATTTTTCAAGCCTCCAAAGCATGGGCAAAAAGTCCTTTATACATAAGGCATATTTTTCAAAAAAGTCCTTTTTTCCGAAAGGCAATTTACAAATCGATATCCTAATACGATATCACAACAATTTTCAAAGTTATAATTTTAAATTCAAATTAAATTTTTTTACCAAAAAAATTTCTATTTAATCAAATTTATTAATTAATCAATCAATTTTACAATCAAAATAAAGCAGCTAAGATAACAATTTACATTCTACAATTACAAATACAATCTACAAATTTATCAACAGAATAATCGACGCACCTATTTACAACATAAAATTACAATTAATTAACAAAATATTTTCAATAAAACATTTTTTAACAAACAATTTATTTACAATTTACTTATTATCAACTTACAATTTACACCCGGGTTTTTTGGGTTTGATGTTTCTGGTGTTTTTTGAATAGTTTTCTTGTAGGGTTAAGAGTTTTTTAAACGTTTTTTGTTTTTCGGTTTTTCTTTTTAAAAAAAATATTATGTTTACAGTTAGTTAATTGTACTTAGTATTTTGAATTTAATAGTGAAATAAAATAAAATAAAATAAAATAAATCTTTATAAAGTTATAAAAAATGGGGATGATATAAGAGAATTTAGTTATAGAGAAGATAATAAAATGATGTAAATAGCAGAAAAAAATTCGTTAATAGTGTGAAAGTTAAATATTAATTATTTTTTATCATTTTTTTTAATGTAAAGATAATTACCAATACCCATAACTGAAGCACCTAAACCAATTGAAGCGAGTATATGAATTGGTTTAACATTATCATGACAACTAGTACAATTTTGTGTTGCTAAATAATATTTATGATAATAAAATGCTAAACCACTTAAAGTACTTAAAGTAATTAGATAAATTGAATTATAAGTAATTAAAGGATTTTCCTTTGATTTAGTTATGAAAGAATTTAAATAATAATTTGTAAAATCAATTGATTTTGCAATATTTGATCTTATTATTGAAATTGTATTATTAATTATTGAATAAGTATTTGATTTAATAGATGCAAGATATTTAGTGATAATTGTTTTAATATCATTAATTTTTTCTTCCTTTGATGAATCATCATTGATTGTTTCATTAATTTTATCATTGATTTTATCAGCTAATTTATCAGCAGTTTCATTAATTGATTCTTTTTCTTTATTAATTATTTTCTTTGCCTTTGATTTAGAATTAGTCATATCGTTTATAAAATCTTTTGAATGGAAATTTGGTATATCTAAAATAACTGGAGTTTTAATTAATTGATCAATATCAGATGATTGTAAATTATTTGAATTATTAATTATTGGTGAATCTTCTTCTAATGAAACAAGAGTTGCAGTTGTTAAAGTACTTAAAACTGTTTTAGTTGTTTCGTTAGTTGTTAAAGGAGCTGATGAAATTTGTGTATCAAAAGTATCCTTAGAATTTGGTATTGGTGTATTGATTGGTGTATCAAGTGGAGTATTTTCCTTATTATCAATAACAGATGTATTATTATTATTATTGATTGATGTATTTATAGCAGTTGTAGAATGTATACTATTATTGCTGCTATGTATTGAATTTGAATTAGATCTTGAACTATTAGTACTATTGGTACTACTACTTGAAAAAGATCTTTTACTTGAAGTTAATGAAGAAGAACTTGAATTTGAATTAAGTGAACTTTTTGATTTAGTTTTATGTTTATCAGATTTAGTTAATTTTCTAGTCTTTTCTCTTAAATTTGAACTGTAAAAGAAATAGATATATAAGTGGGGATATGAATTAATCAACTATAATAATAATATAACAGATACAATTGAATTGTTAATAAAAGAGAGTAAAATATGATAAATAAGGAAATAATATATGAGAAAAGCAAAGCAGCATAAATGAGGGGGGAAAATTGTGGTATATTAATATGAATATTAAATTAATAAAATTAAAATCAGGGAATGGTCCAGTGTCTTTATGATAGTGATGATTAAAAAATTAAAATAATAAAATAAAATAAAATAATTTTTTCTTATCAGTTGGTGTAAATAGACTCTTTATCAGTAATATATATATTGAATATTACGTAATACCAAAATATTACGTAATTTATTTCCTTTGATAAAAAATAAGTAAAATCGCATCATTTTCATTTTATTATGGTGTGATTGAAATATTTATTAAGCTGAGCCACCTATATATTATATTGTTTATTTCTAGTTTATTATTCATTTATACACTCTTTATTAACAATTTCAATTGGTATACTGAGTATTAGTATTAGTAGAAAAACATTAGAAATATATATGTTAGTACAAAGTTCTCGAAAAAGTGGAAAAAGTATGTGAATTATAGTTAAATATTCGGAATTAATTCGGAGTATTGAATGCTATATTCTTTATTCTTTGAGATTCAAAGTAATGAATAGTTATGGTATTTAATATAGTAATACATACATCAGAGTCATTGTTAGAAGTAGTTGAGTATAAGATAAGAAAGTAAATAAATACTAATATAATAATATAAATCAATGAATATAAACTTTAGAAGAAACTGTTGATAATAATATTCGAAACTTAATACCAATACTAATAATAATAATAAACAGATCATTAATTTCAATAATATTTAAACACGTGACCCACTTATTTTCCCAACCCTAATTACCATATTGGGAATAACCCTCTTTTTCCTTATTAAAATTTTTCAGCGAAAGAGAAAAAACGCAAAATTTTTTTTCATTTTTCATTTTTCAATGTCTTATAGTTTTATTATTATTATTATTATTATTATTATTAGTATAGTATTTATTACTATATTATCATTAGTACATCTTCATTTATCTTTATTTTAATTCTTTCTTTCATTTACTAACAGGTTATCAAACTAACTACCACTACTAAACAAAAATGGGTGCTTACAAGTATATGGAAGAGCTTCAAAGAAAGAAGCAATCTGATGTCATGAGATTCTTATTAAGAGTCAGATGTTGGGAATACAGACAAAAGAAAGTCATTCACAGAGCTGCTCAACCATCTAGACCAGATAAGGCTAGAAGATTAGGTTACAAGGCTAAACAAGGTTTTGTTATTTACAGAGTTAGAGTTAGAAGAGGTAACAGAAAGAGACCTGTTCCAAAGGGTGCTACTTATGGTAAACCAACTAACCAAGGTGTTAACCATCTTAAATATCAAAAATCTTTAAGAGTTACTGCTGAAGAAAGAGTTGGTAGAAGAGCTTCTAACTTAAGAGTTCTTAACTCTTATTGGATTAATGAAGATTCAACTTATAAATATTATGAAGTTATCTTAGTTGATCCAAACCATAATGGTATTAGAAATAATGCTGCTTACAACTGGATCTGTAACCCAGTTCATAAGCACAGAGAAAACAGAGGTCTTACTGCTGCTGGTAAACAATCAAGAGGTATTAACAAAGGTCACTTATACACCAAAACTCAAAAGGGTAGAAGACACACCTGGAAGAAACACAATACTCTTTCCTTATGGAGATACAGAAAATAAGTGTGATAATAATAAATTTAATATCAATATTAAATACTTATTTCTCTATATTACCAAACCATTTTTTATTGTATAGTTCTGTATAAAAGTCTATCTATTATTTATATTCCAAATACTTGCTGTACCTATAATAATGATAATAATACTATATAGTAGATATTACGTAAGATTAACATCACGTGACACTATAATTTTAAAAATAATAAAGTCAGAGTCTCATAATAAATTTTCATATTCACAGTTAAAAAGCTAAAAAAATTGACTTGGAACCTTCAATTTACATTATAATTAATTTTACTTTTCATTCCATTTATACTTTCCATTTTTCCCTTTTAAATATTAATCTTACATTTCCAATTTGTTTTCATAATCAATTTATTTCTTATATTTAATTCTCTTATTCATTTAATCAATCAATCAATTAATAATGTCTCAAGATACTTATACTAAAACTGCAATTTTATCAGTTTATGATAAAACAGGTTTATTAGATTTAGCAAAAGGTTTAGTTGCTGCAAATGTTAGACTTTTAGCTTCTGGTGGTACAGCTAAATTATTACGTGAATCTGGTTTCCCAGTTGAAGATGTTCAATCAATTACTCATGCTCCTGAAATGTTAGGTGGTAGAGTTAAAACTTTACATCCTGCAGTTCATGGTGGTATCCTTGCTAGAAATATTGAATCTGATGAAAAAGATTTAAAGGAACAAAATATTGAAAAAGTCGATTTCGTTGTTTGTAATCTTTACCCTTTTAAGGAAACTGTTGCTAAAATTAATGTTACAATTCCTGAAGCTGTTGAAGAAATTGATATTGGTGGTGTTACCCTTTTGAGAGCTGCTGCTAAAAATCATTCAAGAGTTACAATCTTATCAGATCCAAAAGATTATCCTATTTTCCTTGAAGAATTATCAAAAGGTTCAAATATTTCAGATAATTTAAAACAAACTCTTGCATTAAAGGCATTTGAACATACCTCTGATTATGATACCGCTATCTCTGATTTCTTTAGAAAGAAATATAGTGAAGGTAAAGCTCAATTACCTTTAAGATATGGTGCAAATCCTCATCAAAAACCTGCTCAAGCTTTTGTTACTGAAGGTGAATTACCATTTAAAGTTTTATCAGGTTCTCCAGGTTATATTAACCTTTTAGATGCATTAAATTCTTGGCCTTTAGTTAAAGAATTATCAGCTTCATTAAATTTACCAGCTGCTGCTTCTTTTAAACATGTCTCACCTGCAGGTGCAGCTGTTGGTTTACCATTAACTGATGTTGAAAAGAAAATTTATATGGTTGATAATATTGAAAATTTATCACCATTAGCAAATGCTTATGCTAGAGCAAGAGGTGCTGATAGAATGTCATCATTTGGTGATTTTATTGCATTATCTAATATTGTTGATTTACCAACTGCACAAATTATCTCTAAAGAAGTTTCTGATGGTGTTATTGCACCAGGTTATGAACCTGAAGCTTTAGAATTATTAAAGGCAAAGAAGAAAGGTAAATATTGTGTTTTACAAATTGATCCAAATTATAATCCAAATTCAATTGAAAAGAGAACTGTTTATGGTATTACATTAGAACAAAAGAGAAATGATGCAATTTTCAATTCTTCAACTTTTAAAGAATTTGTTTCTAAAAATACTGAATTACCTGAACAAGCAGCAATTGATTTAACAGTTGCAACAATTGCTCTTAAATATACTCAATCAAATTCAGTTTGTTATGCTAAAAATGGTATGGTTATTGGTTTAGGTGCAGGTCAACAATCAAGAATTCATTGTACAAGATTAGCAGGTGATAAAGCAGATAATTGGTGGTTAAGACAACATCCAAGAGTTTTAGAATTTAAATGGGCAAAAGGTGTTAAAAAACCAGAAAAATCAAATGCAATTGATCTTTATGTTTCAAATCAAATTCCAACTTCTGAACCAGAAAGATCAGAATATGAATCAAAATTCGAAATTATTCCAACTCCTTTAACTTTAGATGAAAGAAGAGAATGGTTAGATAAATTAAATAATGTTGCTTTATCTTCTGATGCTTTCTTCCCATTCCCTGATAATGTTTATAGGGCTGTTAGATCTGGTGTTAAATATATCGCTGCTCCTTCAGGTTCAGTTATGGATAGAGCAGTCTTTGATGCTGCTGATGCTCATGATGTCGTTTATGTTGAAAATCCAATCAGATTATTCCATCATTAATTTTAATTATCAAATTTTATATAATTTAATTCGATATCATTTTTTTCATCTTCACTTCTTTAATTTACTTTTCTATCCTTAGTTACACTTTATATTTAAATTAACAAATTAAATAATTTAAATTGTGCATATTTCACATAACAAAAGTCTCGTAATAGTCTACTACTATTATTTAATGAAAATAAAATGTTACTATAAAATTCAAAAGATATAGATTTATATTATAAAGAGATATGTGAAAAAAAAATTGTTTGATTCTTATAATATAATGTAAATTTAAGTTAAATAATCCTAAAAAAATTAAACTTATTGAAAAAGTAAATGAAACTGAAGTTGAAATGGATAAAAATGTGTGTAATTGAAAAAAAAATAGATAAAATCAATAATAGTATATAGGCAGATTATCAAAATCTTGATGAATGATTAATGAATAATCTTTAGATTACATGAATATAATAACAATGCAGTTAATGTAGTTGTTTAAACTTACATCAATTATTTGGTAGTTGAGAATGTTGCAAGTGTAGTCTTAGTTGTCCAGTGTGGTTTATATGAACCAGAACCAAAACCTGTATCATTGTTATCTTGATGTCTTGGTTGGAATAAACCATCTGCAAATGATGGGAAATCCTTAGTTGCATGAAGATCAACTGATTTAATTGAACCAACAGCTGCAGGAGCTGCAATTAACGCAACGAAAATAACTAAGATTGTGTAATATAAAATTGAATATTTCTTAATCATTCTCTTTCTTAATCTTGCTTGTTTCAGTGAATAAATTGGTGGTCTAATTTGTCTATTTGGTTTTAACCAGAATAACATCATTGAATGCCATCTATCAACACCCGGAATACAAACAATTGGTAATTGAAGGAATAATAAAACATGACCTAAAATAAAATCACCTGCAAAATGTGATAATTCAACAATCTTTGCACAGAATTCTCTTGATGGTTGAGTCCAAGCTGCAATACCTAAACCTGATCCATACCATTTACCTGTCCAGAATGCAACATTTGCATGATCATTCTTAAATTCTCTTGTTAAAGCAAATAAAGTAATCAATTTGAAAATTAATCTTTGAATATAAATCATTGTAATTAAACCGATTAACATTCTTGCAAAATGGAAACCTTCAAGTGCCCACATGACAACATAGAATACAATATGAACAACAACTGCAATACCATGAGCAATACCTGCCATAACTGCACCTGTTTTCTTACAACACATACCTAATAATGGACCTGAACAACATGAGAAACCCAATGTACCGAATAAGACACCAATATTAATAATAATTGGAGCTAATGTACAAATAATTAATCTTAAAACAGAGTTAACTAATTTTGCATCACGAACACCAGTTTGTGCATTAATATAGGTATAAGCAACGAATAAACCTGCACAATAAACTGCACATGGAATTGTATCAGAAATTAAAACTGTAGTTCTATGAGCTCTTGGAACATCACCTGCACCTTTTTCTGAATCATCACCAATAGTCTTTCTTTTGAAACCGGTAACTCTTGATCTTGATAATCTAACATAACCAATCCATGAATTTCTATGCCATTTAGTATTACCTCTTGACAGCCATCTGATATAATCTCTATAATCAATAAAATAATCTTCCCAAGAGAATTGATGCGGATTGAAAACAAATGGTGAAAACATTAATGCAACAATAATTGTCCAGAACCATAATAATGCAGGTTGCCAATGTGCAATTGTACCGAATAATAACATAATAACACATCTTGCACCAACATAAATTGTACCTTCAGCAAATCTTGAATATAAAACAGAGAATGGAATTCTTGAAGTTGCAAAACCTCTACCAGTTGCAATATATCTTGCACCACCAATTGAAATATCATTAACTAAAGATGTTGAATAAACTTGAGCAACGAAAACTTCGAATAATGGTGATAATGATGAAATATGCTTAAAGAATCTAACTGCCATCTTCCAAATACCTCTTTCAATTAATTCTTGAACTAATAATGGAACAAAAGAAATAAAGAAAACAATGAAAATAGATAATGTATAACGTCTAATCCAATCAATTGCTGGCATTAAATTATAACAACCTAATGGATATAAAATATCAGTAATTGGCTTATTCTTGTCATAAATACAAATAATTGATTCATGAGCTAAGGAATTAATATTGACTAAAGTTAACATGAACATTTGTAAGGAGGTTGAAATAAATAAATTATTGATATGGAAACCTAAATGAGCATAATAGAAAGATAAGAATCTATCTAATGGTAATTGAGTACCTAGATAGTAATATTCTCTTGATAACATCTGTTCACCCATACCAGCACCAATTTTAGTTGTGAAATTCAAAATTGAACCAAAACCTAAATCTCTACCTTTACCACATTGATAATATTCACAATGCTTAATTCTACCACCTCTACAAAGTGCAGTCATACCACCATAAATATCTTCATTTAAATGTAAACCTTTTTGTGCCTTAGAAACACCACCTCTAGTTAGCATATAAACAGCATTTAAGAAATCAGGATGACCATAATGTAATTTACCACCAATTTGAGCTAAAGTTCTTGCGAATAATGTACCGAAAGTTTGTTCTTTACCTGCAGCAATATCACCTAAAATACCAGCATTTTCAGAGAAAATATATTCTCTGGCACCAACAATCGCAACAGGATGAGTAACTTTAGCAGTTTCTTTTGATAAACTTGTAGCATAAGGATTAACGTGTTCAATATTTAATTCTTCAAATTCAGCTAAAACAGATCTAATCTTTAAACATTCTTCCAGATAATTATCTTGATTTGCATCAATTAATTGTAAATATTCACCTCTTGTAAAAATAACTGCATGATTTTGATTATCAGATTTACCATCACCTAAAATTGGATTACCAGAAATTTGAACTCTAAACTTAGGTCTTCTTCTTTCATTTGGCATAATTTCACAATGACCATCAATAAGTGCGGAATAAATTCTTGGTTCACCACCTTCCTCTAATGGAGGTTCTTCATCTAAATAAGCAATTTGTAAATCTGGGTAAGCTCTTAATAAAAATTCTGCATTTTCTAATTCTTCTTTCTTGAATTTAGCTAATCTTTGCATTGAGACAACAAACTTGAATTTTCTTCTAGCCATTCTTTCAAGTTCTCTTTCTAAACCTTCTGCATTACCACCAAACATTTGAACAATTTCTGGATTTTCAACTCTATATAATAACTTAATAGCTCTTGCATAATTCATAAAACCTGAAACAGTTCTATATAAAGTTTGTGATCTTAATGAAGCCCAAATTCTAGTTCTTAAGGTATATTCAGGTGCAGCAGATTTAAAACCAATACAATAGAATGGTAAATCATCAATTTCTTGTTTAACATCATCTTCTTTTTCATCTTCGAATGCAACAGTTTCTTCAGCTAAAATCTTAGTATCTTTAACAAAACAATCCCATTCAATTGGATGTAATTGTTTTAAATATTCTAATAATGTAACTCTTGAAAATTGATCATCTTCTCTAATAATTTCCTTTAATGAAAGTAAAATCTTTTCAGAATAGTGAGGAGTGAAAACAGTAAAAGTTGGCATATTATCGACAGGCAATGGTTCAGGAATTGGAGTTGCTAAAGATTGTGCAAAGAAAGAAATTCTTCTTTCAGCTTCAGAATCTTTTGGGAAAAATTCAGTTGTAAAATTATTATCATCTTGAGAAACAAAGAATGTTGGAGCTCTTAAAGTTCTTTTACCTTCAACATCAGATGGAACTTGATGATATAATAATTTTTGAACATGATCAATAGCTAATAAATGTTCTCTATACATTGAAATAACAATTGCATTCCAAACTTGTGAAATTAAAACTTTTGGTTTATATTTAATTTCCATATCAGCAGTTGCTAAAACTTTAGAATAAATTCTCTTTGGTAATCTTGAAAAAATATTTCTCCATGGTGTTAAAATTGAAATACCTAAATAAAATGATCTACCAACTGAAAAAATGGTATTAGTTAAAATATACCACATATAAGTATCTAAGAAGAAAAGCAACAAATCAGTTGCATACATTAAACCTAAAGTAATTCTTGCTTGTTGTTTACATAATTTATCACCAAACCATTGTTCACCATGACATCTCATATTCATTGTTGATAAATTTCTAATTGGATCTCTAATTGATAAAACAAGGAAATAATAAGATTCTGAAAATTTAGCACCGAAAACTGCAATCCAAACAAGATATGATAAATATTTATCAATACCTTCTAATTTAGCATAAGATGCAGTAAAAGTTTGTTGAGGTAAATATCTTCTTGAATTACCTTTAACATATGAAGTAAACAGACCACCTAATGGCATAACGGTTAAATAAACAATAGTTGCAACACCAATAAAGAACATAACAATTGAAACAGCCAATGCAGCAGTTGATTTTAAAACTAAACCAGCATAAGCAAAAACAAAAATAACAGGACCAATATTAACACCCAATAAGATACATAAGAAAATAAATCTTCTTGTTAAATGTTGAGCACCAGCAAAAGTTCTTGGGACATAGAGCCATTCAAAAATTGTTGCTAAAATATTGATAAATGCAGCCACACTACCACCTAAAGCAGCAGATGCCCATCTTGATGAAGCTAATGGTTGATTATTTAAAACTTGAATATAATTATGAGTATATAAAGTTGGAGAGTTATAAGCACAATACATCCAATAAACTGAAATATGAACAACCCAAATTCTATTAAAATTAGTAATAATGTGTAACCATGATCTAACTTCTTTAAAAGTTTTAATAAAAGTATTTTCCCAATCAATTTCACCTAATTGTAAATATCTTTCTTCTTGAGGTAAGTCAATTAATCTTGTTTCACCAACATACATTCTAGCTAAACCTTGAGGATACCAAAATAATTGATTAACATCATCATAACCAACAATTTTATCATGATCTTTTTCACGTTTAATAAATCTACCATCTGAAATTTCATAAACTTGATCTCTTAAGAAACGATATATTGGAGTAATAACTCTATTAAGATAATCACCTTCAGGAATTGGATCTAATCTATTTTGACATGCATCAGATTTGAGATAATCATAAGCTGATTTATAGATAAAACATAAACATTCTGGAGTAAATCTAGCTTGATTTGCTTCACCCCAAATTAAAAGATAAAGAGCAATTTGTTGAACTCTTTCAACAGGAGATAATCTATTCATTGCAGATTTCCATCTAAAATCTGCAGCTTCTAAAGAATCATCATCATCAATTTCATTTAAAACTTGATCAGCATTTGCTTCATTCATATCAACATCTTGATTTTTCTTTTTTCTTTTAAAGATGCTTTTCTTTGATTTTTTCTTTGCTTTTTTAATTTTACCTAAATCAACATTAGCAAAACCAACTCTATCATCAATATCCATTTGACAAGCAAAATACCATTTTTTATAATTAGCGGAATCACCACCAATATAATCTGCATGTAAAGATAATAAAGCTTGAGCAGGAGTCATTCTTGAAGATCTTGAATCTAATAAAACCATGAAATAATCAAACATATTTCTCATTGAATCTCTTTGGAAACCAAATTTATTACATAAATCAATGAAAACATCTTCAATTTGTTCAATTGAAATTGGTGATTGATTATCAGCAGTCCAAGCAGGATAAGGATCAGTTGGTAAAGCAATCATACCTTGATCATACATACCATTCATACCATTACCTGCACCATAATAAGGAGTTGAAGCACCAGAAGATCTTGGATCACCATAACTTACTTGAGAAGGAGTATAATTATGATTATTATAACCTCCATTATCATAAGGGGTACCAGGAATATTACCAGGACCATAACTAAAATCTGAATAAGTTTCATGATCATTATGATTTGGTTGATCATAATAACCTACACCAGGTTGACCTTGTTGTTGATTATATTGTTGATTTGGATCATATTGTTGATTTTGATAATAAGAATCATCATAATAACCTTGACCTTGTTGATTTGGATCATACGCGTTTTGATCATAATTTTGTTGATTTTGTTGATCATAAGCATTTTGTTCATAGTAACCTTGATTGGTTCTATTTTGATCGTAATTATCTTCGTAAGACATCTATAATATAATATGTTGTGAGTATTATGTTAGTATGAGATTCAAAGATGAATGTAATAAATGATTAATACTTACTTTTTCAGTTTAAAATCAATAACTCTGTGTAAAATAAATTAATGATGAAATGAAAATTTTCTTTTGTGATACAAGATGTGAATTTGAAAATAAACAACAAAAAAACTGTAAATTTATAAGATAATAACTGAAGATTTAAAAATTACTATTGATGATTTACTTTAAAGTGAATATAGTAAACAAATAGTAATAAATATTATTATATTTGATATTAATATTAATAATGATATTAATATAATAAATAAGAAGTAAGTTGACGGTTTGTTTCTTGGATTAGAAAATAAACGAGATATTTAATAAAGACTTAATTTAATGATCTGAAATCCAAATGTGGGTATATAGAAACTAGAACTATTTGAAGGTTTATCAATAAGATATATTTTTTTTTAAAACTACCTTAAAATTCCTGAATCCAAACGTGATAAAGGAGGAAGGATAAAATACAAATACAAATAAGAATAAGAATAAGAATAAGAATAAGAGTTATAAAGTATAAGAGAAAAGGAGATGAGTAGAAGAAATGAGCAGAAATCAGCAGAATAAACAATCTGAAAGGCAAAAGTGTTTCAAACGGGGCAAAATGGGAAAGTATCAACCAGATCAACTAAAATTCAAAAATTAAAAATTAAAAATTGAAAAGCCATCAAAATTTAAAAAGACCTGAAAAAAAAATAAAGAAAAAAAGTGAGTATCTGGCGACACCACGTCTATCACGAAATTACCATGAAACGCGCACGCGAAATTTTGATTATACTAGTAACTATTAGTTTCTAAAAATAACTATTTTCATTCTCTTTTCTTTTTTTCTCATTTTATTTCAAAACGCGTCTCTTCCTAAATCTCTGAACCATTCTCCCCCCCCTGTCCCAGTGAGAACATTATTACCCACTATTTGCTTATATCCGTCTTTTCCTATGGGTAAGTAGTATCTGCTTATCCCCTTTTCATTATTATTTAAAGTTCTAGAACAATTTAACTTTTAGGATGGCATGCGCCACGTCCTCGGAGTTAATCCTAGAGTTATTTCCTTCTAATCTCACCAGCCACCTTAAGTTGATCAAATCAGATCAGATCTTAATAAATACAGATTACAATTATTTCTATACAAACACATTCATACACACTCATACACACTCATACACATTTATACACTGATATTTGCTTATTTAATCTAATTAATTCATCTCTTATCTCTTCATTATCTAATCCTGATAAAATATTTTCAATATCATCTTCATTTCCAATATCTTTACCATATTTGAAAATATATTTCTTTAATAATCCAAACATATTCTTAACACCCCATTTATAATCTTCATCACCTGCCTTTAATGTCTTTAAATCTTTAATCGCTAATCCATTCTCAACTTCATTATACATTTCATTCATCTTTTCAATAGCAATCTCAAAATTAAATTTAATCGTATCCTTATACTTTTCAAAACTCTCTTCATTAACCTTCTCAACATATTCTTCTTCTTCATTTCCCTCTTCATCTTCATCACCACCTTGATCTTCTTCATAATAAATTTCACCTTCAATTAAATTCTCTAAAAATTCACTAACATATAATTCACTTAATGGTAATAATCTATCAGAACTCAAATTCCAAACTTTCTTTATAATTGTAAAGGTATCTAAAACTTCAAATTTATTTAATTTTTCAATAAATAATAATCCAATTCTTGGTTCATTATTCCAAATTCTTAAAACTGCTTCAATAATCCACTCCTCTTTCATATCATTATCAATACTATCAAGAACAAACTTTAATTTTTCACCGAAAACCTTCTTCAAACTCTCCTCAAAGACGGAAAATGATCTTGATCCAATTAAACAAATTGATTGAATTATAACTGTTATAATATATTCATCACTATTTTCAACAATTTTACTTTCTTCACTCTCATTCTCAATCCTTTCACGTAATTTCTTAATTAATTCTTCAAATATTTCAATACTTGCTTCAATATTCTCTAGATTCATATAA
Source organism: Pichia cephalocereana (assembly GCA_030565065.1). Classification (NCBI taxonomy): domain Eukaryota; kingdom Fungi; phylum Ascomycota; class Pichiomycetes; order Pichiales; family Pichiaceae; genus Pichia; species Pichia cephalocereana. The sequence continues at coordinate 22,991 of JAJMAS010000052.1, read as the reverse complement.
ATATCCCTACAATTCTCATTATATGGATGTTCATCATGATTGAATAAATAATTATCAAATAATTTAAATGTTTCAGTATTAGTTTCAACTATTGCCTCAGTTGAATAATGTTCATAATTCTTATTTAACTCATTATCATCTAATCCATTACCATTTTCCCCTTCAATTGTATCAAATGGATTAATTGTATTATTATTTGAAAATGAATTGCCGAAAAATCTAACATCATACTCAATTAATTCTTCCTTAGTTTTTAATGATAAATTTGCATATTTTTGAAATTCCTTTGGTAATGTATTATTTTTTATAAATTTATAATTATTAATTAATAATTCTTTATGAATTACATTTTTAATAAAATATATTCTAGCATTATAGTTTTGTTCTGCTTCACCTAATTCATTAATATTATTAACCCATTCTTCCCATGCCCATTCAAATTTAAAATTACTAATTTGAAATAAAAACCAATTGATGAATTTATTGATATTCGCAAATTCTATTTCTTCAATATTACTATAGAAATAACGGAAAATATCACCAACTAATTTACTGAAAATTAAAATATCATTATTGTTATTACCACCCACATTATTTGTATTTCTCTTACTTAACGTCCAATTACGCCCACATGTATCTGCAATTAATGATTCAAAATAGAGTAATGTTAATGAACTATCAGGTAATAAAAATATTAAGTTGATAATATTTTCAAGTACAATTTCTTCCATTTTCCAAGTTGATGTAAATCCTTTCTCATATTCTTCTTGAATTTTCTTTGCAGAATTAATCATTTGTTGTTTAGCTTCTTCCTCAAAATCAGTACTCTCTTCTAAATTTTTAATTAAATCAAAATCAATACCTTTATTTAAATCTTTAATAATTAATAACTTATCTAATGGTGAATTAGGCTTTGCAAATTTTTTATGATTATAATATGCTTGAAAGTTTAATAAATGCTTGGAACATGTAACTCTATTATATTCTAATTTGAACAATACATTAATAATATCATCATTCAAAATCATTGAAATATAACTATGTAATGATGGTGAAGTTTCAAGTTCAAGTTGTTGTCTAGTTGATTCAAATGGGAATAAATTAATAAAATATCTTGGATGTAACCAAATTTTATCAACATCTGATGCAAATTTACTAAAATCTTGATATCTACTTAATACTTCATATGATGGAACCTCAATCTCTCCAATTAAATGTTTACTGACAAATTGTTCTTCAATTTCAAGTTTTTCTTCCTCATTGGCTTCTTCCTTTGGTTTTTCATCTTCATCCATCTTTTCACCATCATTAGGTTTATAGTCATCATCATCTTCTTCTTCTTGTTCCTTTTTAGCCTCATCATTCTCTTTTTTTTCTTCAGTCTCACCAGCCGCTTTCTTTCTCTCTGCTTCAACTTTAGCTAATTTGATACCTCTTTCAACTAAAACAGTTTCAACTAATGGATCAACAAAAGATGCAACATCCATAAATAAGCTCATATCATCTAAATAAGATCCTGTAGCTTCACAAACATTAAGTAAGATATCACTCATTTTAACAACTGATCCGTTATGACTATTAATTGGTTTATAATAATCATCATCAAATTCACATTCACCATCTTTAACTTGAAATTTACTCGCATTGTTAACTAATTCATTCAATTTATATTTCAATTCAACATTGTTTTGATCATTGACTAAATAGTATGGAATTCCAATAACAACTTCATAAAAAATTAATTCAGCTAATCCACTTCTATTTTCATTCTTATTTTGTAATTCAATTGCAAATTCAATTAATTTATTAGTAAATGTAATAATTTCATCAAAATCAACAATTATACTTGATAACAATCCAATCATACGTAATAATGTAACAATAACATTCCATGATTTTAAATGTGCCATTTCACTCTTACTTGTAAAATTATCATTACTATCCTCAACCATTGCATTGAAAACTTCATCAATTCTATTTTTCAACCAATCAATAAAATCTTTACCAACATCACCATTTTTAGAATTACTTAATAAAATTAATCCTGAAAAAATAACTGATTTATGTGGCATCTCATAAATAACAGCTCCTAAATATTGTAATAATTTTTTCTTAAATTCTAAATCACTCCAACAAAATGCCAATGTTTCACTACTTTGTGTAAGTAAAATTTTAGTTTCAAATGCTGAATCACCTAAAAATTCCAATCTACTACAAAGTTCTGTAACTTTATTAAATTCCTCTGGTGGTTGATAATATTCTCTTTTATTGTTTCTACCACCATTACCTGCAAATGATTCCCTTATTGGTGCTTGTACAGGAATTGGATCACCAATTGGCGTATTATTAGTTCCAGATGCATACGCTTGTGGTGCATCAACATACGGTGGTACTTGTTGCTGTTGTTCGTATCCTTGATTATATACATTCCCTTGATTATAGTCACCAACGGGCGGTTGACCTTGATTATACTGATTATATTGATGACCATACACTGGTGGCTGTTGTTGTTGTAGAGGCAATTGATGTTGTTGTTGTAATTGTGGTGGTGGATAATTATTGTATCCATTATTGTTAGCCCCATAATTATTTTGATATCCACCTTGATAACGATTTTGATGATAACCTCCACGATGACTACCTTGATAACCACCTCTGTAATTGCCTTGATAATTACCTTGATAATTACCTTGATAGTTATTTTGATAATTGTTTTGGTTATAGCCTTGATTATTATTATTGTTATAACCTTCTTGTGGTGGATAGTCACCATTTGTAGGAGGATATTCACCAGAAAATTCATTTGATGGATAATATCCATCATCCTCATCTGAACGACCTCTTTTACGACTTCTATCGTCTGACATTGGTTGTTTAAATGCTGGTTGTTACTGTCAATAAAGCTATTATGAAAAATCTACAAATTCATGTTGCATCAAGCGTTCAACAACACTCTGTGGGTTCAATAAAAAAAATTAAAAATTATCTTACAAATGTTTACGTAATTTTTTCTATATCATTCTACTGTTTCTTCTCTGTAAATGTTCAACTTCAAGCTGAAGTGCTTGGTTCTCTACCTCTAATAACTCTTTTTCCGTCTGTTGTAGTCTAACATCATTAATTAATCCATTCACTTTATTGTCTAATTCATGGACTTTTTTCCTTTCATCAGATAACTTATCTTGAATTTCCTTCAATGATGTAGATTGTTGATATTCAATCAACATTTCTTCAACTAAATATCGTTTCTTACGTTCTTCATTCAACAGTTTAGCTAATGATGTTATTATCGAAGCATATTGTGCTGGTGTCTTTGTTGATGCATCTAATTCAACTTCTCCATCTTCCTTTATCCTTAATCCTTTAATTTCACTCTCATTAGTTATTATGGTATTATCATCAGCTTTGGTATCGATATCATTACCACTAGTATTCTGCAATTTACCATTCTTCCTTAGATTATCTTCTAATGACATCTCTCTTGAAACGGATAATGCAAGTTCGGTAGTAACTAATTCAAGTTCTTGTAATAGTTGTGTATTATCATTTAATAATCCACACTGTTCAATAGTGAATGCAGATGTTGGCAGTGATGATGCAGATTTTGTATCATTATTATCTAAAAATAATGCTTTGGATAGTGAATTACTTGATTTAGGAGTTTCAAATCCTTCATCGGTAGCATTTCTTGCTTTTCTCAATGGTGATAATAATGTTGGCTGTGGATTCAAATCTAAGCGCATATCAACTATTGATTTATTTGGTGATGGATCATTGTTTAAATGCAGAGGCTGAGTACTACCCATAGTTGTAGTAGAATATCTTACAGAATCATCAATCTTTCGGTTTTCATCATTCTTGTTTTCAATGGTATTTTCATCAACATATGATCCATAATTATTTTCAAATCCTCCAGTATTTATCTCTGGAGTAAAATTAAGAGCCAATTTATCCAATGATTCACTCATTTGTGTTATATCAACTGCATTGATTGTACTTTGACTAATATCTCCATCATCTTCCACAAAATTTTCGAGTTTCTTCTGAGCAACTTTCTCTGGACTAGAATCAACAGGGAATTCGGTTGCCGAATAGAAAACAGTTTGTTGAGTTGAATTGTTCTTCAAATCATACATCTTACTTTGTTTAACATCTTCATTCTTTAGTGAATCAAATGTGACAACTGATTCAATTGGTTCTCTTGTCTTTTTCACTTTATTCACATCCACGGTAGATAATGCTGGATCATGAATAATAACATCATCTCCCGATAAATTATCTGATTCAGCAACTGGTGAAAAATCAATCTTACTTAATTTTCCTATAGTCAGTTCTTTATCATCATCTTTGGTTTCTTCAGGTGTTGATTCTTCAACTATTGATTTCTCCTTTTTACTCTTCTTTTCTTTCTTTTCCTTTTTATCTTTCTTCTTCTTTTCCTTCTTCTTTTTCTCTATCGGTATACCAATATCCCCTGCAGCACCACTCACAACGGAACCAAGAGTATCATTTGCAACAGAAGCATTATGAACATCTTCAGATTGTGTCATTAATTGATTATACATATTTTCCTTTTGCATGCTTTTCAATTGCCAATTTCGTTGATTAACTGCATTTTCACTCTGTAATGACATTGAACGTGGATTAAATCCAGGTGGACCTTGTTGTTGTTGTTGTTGAGGAATATTAGAATTATATCCCGGTCCCGGTCCAGGTAATGGTCTTGGTCCAGGTACTGGTCCGGGTCCTGGACCGTATTGTATATTCGGACCCATCGGATGTGGAGGATATTGTTGCATATTCATATTTGGAACTGGAGGCATTTGAATTTGTAATGGCATACTTTGATTTGTCATATTAGGGTGTTGACTGTAGTTAAACCTTGGTTGCATTGACATATGAGGATTTTGTGGTCCACCTGGTCCCATACCCGGTCCCATACCCGGTCCCATACCCGGTGGCATTCCTTGCATTTGGTATCTTGGATTCATTGGATTTTGAGATAAACTTTGTAAACTCATTGAACGAGGTGGTGGTGGTGGTTGCTGACCATTATTATTAGCATTATTACCATTAGCTATATTCATCATTGCAGATTTCTTTTGAGCCATTTGTAATTTTCTATATTGTTCAGCAGTCATTTTATTGTGATTAGAAGAAGTAGTAGTTTTCAAAGTTGGGATATATGGAGTTGAATCACCCAAATTGAAAGCACCAGCTCTATCACCTCTAATATGTTGTAAATCATCGAATGTAATTTCTAAATCTGATGAGTTGATATCAACATTACCTTCATCATCGTCATCATCTCCACCATCATGTCTACCACTTCTCCCACCAATTTTACCCCATTGTTTCTTAACAAAACTATTTACTGTAGATGTTGCAATTGAGGAATTTGAATTTCTACGTTTATGCTTTGGTCTGGACTGACTAAACCCTGATTGTTGACTAACATTTCTTTGTGGGTTGTAGATTTGTTGTTGTGGTTGATAATATTGTTGCTGATTATATTGGTTTTGATATGAAGGCTGATTAAATTGTTGTGGATGACTATACTGATTATTATTATTATTAATGTAATGATTTTGTTGGGGGATGTTTGAAGGTACATTTTGACTATTACTACCATTATTCCCACCCTTATTTGGAGTTTCATAGTTAATATCTATATAGGCAGATTCCATCCCAGGTGGCATTCTCTCACCACCACCAGGATACTTACCCATCAAACGTGCTGCCTCCATTAATCCTATAAGGAATAAATCTAAATAATTAACAAAAACTAACAATAATTAACAATAAACTGATGCCATCTTATTAATACAAAAAAATTAATTTGAAAAACTTCTCTCAGCGCTTTCTTTAGGGGTGGACTCTTCAGATTTAATCTTCACTCAGTAACAACATCGATATCTCTTTATTATTATATTGTGCAGTGTATCGTATATATATATATATATTGTATTCTAGTATGATATAGTTATATATAGTCAGTTACACAGAGGTTTCAATCTCTTGAACTTCCCCATCTACATTAACATTTTCATTTTCATTAATATCTACTTTCTTTTCATTACCTTCTAATTTATTGGCTAATTCTAATGCCCTATCTCTTAATGATCTACCATCCCATTCTTTTTCAACAAAATGTCCACTTTCCATTACAATATGTCCATCAACAATTCCAACACATTGACCATGTTCATCAAATACTAATTCACTACCAACAAGTTTTTGCCAATGTCCAACCATTGTACCATCATTACTTGTTGCTAAAACTTCCTTTTCACCTAATCCTTGAATTTTTAATTGATTACCATTAACTCCACCTTCACGTCTATATGCAATTCTTTTCTGTAATTCATTATCATCACCTTCATTCTCTGGCATTACTAAATTAACTAATACATCAACATAATCTTCTTCTTCACTAAATTTCCAAATTCTTTCTGCTCCTTGACTTAAAAATGATGTTTCTCCATTTATTTCAATGTTCCAACTATTATTACTATCTTCATTTCTATGAAATTTATCAAATGAACATGTTGCAGCACCAATCTTTTCTCCATCTCTTATACTTGAATGACCTGTAATTACTTTAGATAATGCAATTTTTGTAGCTGCATGAGTTGCTAACATAACACATTCAACATCAGGATATTCAGTTTCCATCCTTTGTAAAAATAATTTCCAAAATTCAACACATCTTTCAAATAATTGTGATTCCGTTTCACCTTCAAGTGATGGAACTAATGTGTTAGTTTCCATTTCATTATGTAAAATTGGGAAAAATCCTTTTAATTCCTCTAATGATGCAGCTGATACAGCTTGACCAGCATGAAACCATTCACCTAATCCTCTATCCATAATAAATGGAACATTTAATAATTTAGCAGTTGGTTCAGCTGTCTGTAAACATCTATAAAATGGTGAAGAGAATACTAATTGTGGGTTAGGTGATTGTTTATTAACAAATTCTGCTAATTCATTTGCTTGTTCAAGACCATGTGGTGCCAGTGGTGGATCTCTTTTAATACCAGTTGGAATCGGTAGTTGTTCATTCTCTGGTAGCCAGTTGGATCTATATCCATGACGTACAACGTATACTGTATGAAGTACCATTGCTTTAAAGAAACAAGGGTTGTTTACTAAACATATAGAGAGCTTTATCCTAATTATACAATTTATAATTAATTATTATTACACATGTCATGGAATTACTAACTTTAAATACTCTTTTTATCTTCAACTTCCTTTATTTCGGTACTTTCATTCCCGTTTACTTCATTTTCCTTTCCATTTTCATTTTCTAACTTCTCCTTCTTAGCAATTGCTAATTCTTTAAGAAACCATGTAACTGCACCCCAAAGACATAATGAAATAACTAATAAGTTGATAAAATGTATAGAGCGACTCATGTATATCATGGCCAATAATGATAGAACTAATAATACAAATGATCCATGAGTTGCCTTAATAAGTGCAGGTGTAGTACCTGGTGTGAAAACTGATTCCCAGAGCTCTGTAACAAATGTAGCCATTGCCTAAAAAAAAATGAAAGTTGTTATTGGGAACTAAGATACTTACTTATTTAACCAATAGTTATAACCTTTTAAATGATTATGTAATAAATTCTTGTTCTAACATCAACTTAAAGCATTAAGACATCATTCTTTCCTTTAAACAAGTTAAACAACACACAATGCCATCAGTAGGTAACGCAAAACTCACTACTAAAGATGTTGCTCAATGTGACGGAGAGAAGAATCCATGTATGTATGTTGGAATTAAACGAACGGTTTTCGATGTAAGTTCAAATGAAAAAGCTTATGGAGTTGGTAAAGGTTATCATGTATTTGTTGGTAAAGATGCATCTCGTGCACTTGGTAAAAGTTCGGTTAATCCAAGTGATACTGATCCTTCAGTAAGTTGGGATTATTCAAATCTTGATGATAAACAACGTAAAACTTTAGATGATTGGTACAAATTTTTCGAAAAAAGATACGATATTGTTGGTACAATTGTTGATTTACCACAATGATACAGTATAATATAATGTTTCTATGATTCTCTATAATAATAATATTTATATATTTATATAATATAAAAATAATGTCTATGTCTATGTCTATTTACAAATACGTTTAAGTAATGGTTCAACATCACCACTAGTCCATTCATTAACTCTTTTACTACCTGCAACAGTACTTAAAACTGCAGCTTCCTTAAACGGATTTTCACTTGATTCACCACTTTCAACAAGACCTAATAATCCAAATGATCTAATTAACATATCACCACCACCAATTCTTACAAGTCTTTTCAAAATGTATGAAATTTTAGAAATAATTGATGGTTTTAAATTTGGTAATTTAACAAGATTTAATAATTCTTCAACAACTTTCCTCATCATTTTCATATCTTCATTAGATGTTATACAGTCACCTAAATTCTCTAAAATCCATTGAAGTTCTCTAAAATAATCACTATCTTCACCACCTCCATGTTCATCCTTAATAAAATCATTCATAATTCTCTTAAATAATGGTATTTCATATGGTCTATATTTACTTCCACTTAAAATATATCTGTATGCTTTCTCATATAGGAAATGTCCCGGGTTATTCAAAACTGGAATTAAATATGATAACATCATTATAAATAATTTAGGTACTTCAATATTTTCCTCAGATTCATAGGTATATAGTAAATTACCAAATAATACTTTAAATGCTGATCTTTCCTTGAATGATGCAACATGTAATTCTTCAACATTATTAGTTTTATTCTCTTTATCTTTACGTTTAGCTAGATTTTTAATATCATCATCTAAACTTAAGACAATACAACTTATTATTCTCTTTGAAATCTTCTGAATATCTTTTGATTCATGTGCTAATCCACAAACAACTAATTGTAATAAATTAGTTTCAATTAATGCTCTCATATTAACTTCAATAATTTCCTTCATTTTGAATAAATCTTCATTATTAACAATCAATAAAAGAATAAATTCAATATCATAAATAATAACTTGGGATTCCTTAATTTCCAAATCTTTTAATTTATAAAAACGTTGAATTTCTCTAAAATCCTCATCTTTACTCTTAAAATCATTTTTTAGTTGTAATCCTTCAATACTTGATTCTGAACAATTGAGATTTTTAATAGTCTCTAATATTTTCTCCTTATAGATAGTAACAGTTAGTAAATTACTCATACCTGGAGTTTCAATGATTAATTCAGGAATACCAATTGGTTTCTCCTCAATAAAATCCCAATTACTTACATATTGAACCCAACTTTCACCATTTTCATCTTCAATTTCTTCAAATAATGATTTGATTATTAAATCACTTGCCATAATTGTACCTTTATACATTTTGAAAATTTTAGAGATAATTTCATATGAATGTGCAAATGATTTAATATTCATTTTAATTAAAATTGAGATCAAAACAGCTGTATAATATTTAATTTCCTCATTGGAACCATTCATACCATTTTGTTCTTTATTCAAAATAATGTTAACTAATTTAGTACATTCAATAATATTCTTTGAACCACTATGAATTAACCAAACACTATATTTTAAAATATTTATATCATTAATCCAATTCTTACTTAATATAACTTCTAATTGTGAATTAAGCATATTTTTTGGAACATGTTTCCAAATTGATACATTAACAGATTCTTGAAGACATTTTAAAAATTCATAAAATTCATCATTTAAAGTTTCACGTTCTGCAAACATTTTAGTAATATATAAAACAGCTCTGTATAACCAATTATCAATAATTGGATCATCTTTGAAAATTGCAAATATAATACTAGTCATTTCCTTAGAGAAAATTAATGATGCAACATTTCTAACTTTAGGTGAGTTTATTAATTCTTTAATCAAATCCTTTGCTTCTTGGAATAGTCCAGTTGCTGCATAAATTCTATATGAAAAAAGATATGTATTCAATGATGAATCAAATGTATCATTTTCAATCATTTCACGTACTTTTCTATATGCAATATCAAATAAGACTTCTCTAAAATTAATTTCATATCTTGATAAAAATTGTAAAAATTCAAAACCTTCCATTGATGAAACTATGTCACTGTTTACTTTTAGGCATAGAATTTCTAAAATTTCACCGTCTAATTTACCTGCATTTTCAAGTATTTTGAATAAAAGTGGATTTGATGATTTATTTGCTAATTCAACAATTTGTAAAATTTCCTCCTCAGTAAATTTGAAATCTTTAATCAATTCACTAAATTGTTCACATTGTTCACCATTCTTAATGATTTGCATGATTTGTTTAAATGATAGTTTAATACTCTTTTCAATTGCAATATTAACTAATTGTTTCATATTTGAACCTTTTAGTAACATTTCAACAATTTGTTCATTAGATAATGTCCAAACATAACGGAAAATACATTTCATAACATTATCATCAAATTTTTTCTCGATCATCATATTATAAACAATATCTCTTAAAAAATCTCTGAACTTGATTTTATGTGATTGTTTCCAGAAAGTTTCAAATAATTCATTCAATAATAACATAACTATTGATTTCTTTTCAATAATAGTAGATGATTCTTTCTCATTAACCATCAATTTTTTCCAATATTTACTATTGTATAATTGACAATTATCAATAGATACTTCATCATCTGTTGAAACTTGTGAATATTTTTGAATTATATGATTACCATAAATTGAAATCAAATCAACCAATGTATCTTCGACTTTACTTAATTCATAATTACTTTCTGTGATTGTTAGTATTCTATCTAAAACAGCAATTATTTCAATATCTGATTGTAAAACAATATTTGATAATTTATTCTTCAATTCATTAATTGGTGTAAATGCAACAATGGAAAAAGTATTGGAAATACCGAAATTATTTTCCACAATATTTTTTTCATAATTTGATAATGTTAAATCTAATTCAAATCCACGATACTCCTTAACCAATGAATTCATCAATTCCAATGATTCACCAATCAAAAATAATTGAACAGATAACACTTTAATAAACAAATCAACTATTTTTTTAAACTTCTCATCAACAAATGCAGCTTGTTCACAAAATGCAACAAAAAATGGTGAAACTCTACCATTTTGTTTCTTTGTAATAATATCTAAATATTTATAAGGTGTTTTAACAACTCTTGAAATAGTTTCATCTAATAATCCACAAATTGCAATTCTTGCATCGTTATCAATTTCATTGAAAACATAACCAATTGTATTTACCAAAGCCCAAGGTTGTGAATACATAACCATATTATCATTTAATTTGAAATCTTCGAAAACTAAAGTATCATTGATTAAATTAGTTAAAACTTCAACTGATTTATGAATTAATGTAGAATCAATGACTTTATTACCATTCGATTCAATATACTGTAAATCGTATGGTAATTTAGCAATTATTGTAAATAATGAATTTTTACCATTTGTTTGATTCCACCATTTGGATTGAGAATTTGAATTAATTGTAGTTAGTGATAAATAAGTATTGAATAATAATAATTGTAAATCTGACATTTTCTTTTCATTGTTTGATGAATCGATATCGATTACTTCATTTATTTTTTGTAATTGTAATTGAATTGGAATATCAAGATAATTATGATAACATTCTGCAATTTTCATGTAGTTAAGTAATAATAATTTATTAATATTTTCAGACTTTAATAAATCATTAGTTATACCAACAAATAATGAGGCATCAGGTAATTTAAGATTAATTAGAGAATCTTGAATTTCATTGATAATATTAACATAATGAGAATTACCATCTAATTGTAAGATTTTAACAATTTTATTAAATTTTTGTAAAACGGAAATAATTAATTGAGATGATAAATGGCGAATTAATGAATGTGGAGAATTTAAACCTTTTGATAATGATGATCTATTTAATGAAGATGGACAAATAATTTCTATTAAATTTTTAGCAGTTAATCCTGTTGAATTTGAGGGATTTTCAATAAATTTTTTAATCACGATTGTAAAATTAGTTGGAATTGGTAATTGAATAATTTTAGTAAGTAATAGAGTTTGACCAATATAGAAAGAAGTTAATTTGGGATCATGTGAACCATTTGAATGGAATAGGAAAGCAGTATAAGGAGCTGAAAGTTCAGGACATTTCTCCAAAATTTGAACAATAAGTTTAAGATGCATATTATTTGACCAAGGATGTAATAATGTTAAGACGTTATAAATAATTTTATTATTGATTTTAAATTTATTTTCACCAATTGAAATAGTAACACCATTATTATTGAAAGTTGAATTATTATCTAAACATTGTAAAGGAACATTATTAAAATAAGTTCTATAATCATGAAATAATAAACCATTTGATTCATCTGTAGTTAATTTAATTAATAAATCATTTAATTCATCACTAACACCTTCAATTTCGTATAAGTCAACTAATTTTGATAATGTGAAATCACCCAATATTTTACATTTAGTCATTTTTCTAAATGCTGATTCCATTAATATTTTTTCATTAATAAATTTCAACACTAATTTAATTGTTTCAATATTATCAAATTCATTAATAAATTTAAACCAATTATTATTAATTTTCTTATTATTAACCAATAAATCATTTCTAGTCAATGGTGAAGCATTTGAGCATAAGTTTATCCAAAATCTTGACATAAAATGTCTAACAGTAAGATGGAATTTACCCTGTTTACATAATCTAACACTTGTCTTTGTAGGGAAGAATAAATCCGCTAATGATTTCAATGATAAATCAAAAGTTTCTAAGAATTGATCAACAAAAACCCCGTTATTGAAAGAAACAATATTTGTCAATAATCTTAATGCTGGATTAGTTATTGTTGAATGTTCATTATTTAAACATCTATAGAAAACTTTAATATTATGAATTGAGATAAGTTCTAAAATAAGTGGTTTAACAGATGAATGAAGTTCTGCATGATAATTTGCAAATTCTATAAGTTTAGATAAATTAACATTAATAGCAGATAATGCAGTATGATCATTAGTTGTAGCTGAATATGATTGAATTTGTACTAATGATAAAATATTTGAGTTTTCAGATAATAATTTACTGATTTGAATTATAGATTTTTCTATATTTTGTAAATTATCAACTATATCCTGTAACTGTACAACAGCATCAGTACTGAAATTATTAGAATACTTAGAAACCATCGTATTGTCCCGTAAGGAAGACTCTGCAAAAAAGGAAAGCTCAGCTACAATAGATAAAAATTTTCAACTTCCTTAAGAAGGCAAGTTAAAATAAATTTAATTTTTCATGTTGACACAGAGTACGCGGTTTATCTACTGCTTCTACTGCTGGTAGTAGGTTCTTTTAGTGGAGTATATATAGGAGTATAATATAACCATGCTAGGGTTAACGTTGAATAGACACAGACAACGACCTAGGGGAGAGGACACTGTGCAACCGAGAGATGTACCTGGATTTTCTAAATGGGTAGCTGCAGAGGTTTATGTTCATGATAAACTAGCTGAATCAACAATGGAGAAATTATCAATTACAATGAGTAACAATATTGATTGGATTAATAATGTGATGAATGAGTTAGATGATAATGATAATGGAAGTGAAGATATGTCATTTATGTTATTGAAATCACCACATAGGAAAAGTCCAATAAAGAATGATAATACGAGAGAACAGGAAATTATGAAAACTACAACTTCAATGATACTTGATGAACCACCAAAGAATATAATTGAAGAATTACATATACCAACTGAAAATATTGAGGATTCATTTGATCTAATAAGTAAAGATATACGTAAATCATATGCTGCCAAACAGAAAACATTAAGTCCTAAACATAGTGTAAGTGTATTAAGAGCAGAGGAAGAAATTAAGGAACTATCAAGATTAATTGATGCTAAGAGTGATGATGATGACGATGATGATGATGATGATTCAGATGGTGATATAACGATGGATAGAACCAACAAGATTGATACTATTATTAAACCATATCAATCACCGATAAAATTCCCAGAGATGCCACAAATTGAACCATTAACATTAGGTTCAACACGTAAGAAATCACAAGTACTGAAAAGACGAAAAGATACCAATAAAGAAAAAGAAAGGGAGAAGGATAGAGATAAAGATAGAGAACGTGAACGTGAACGTGTTAGTAAGATTCCAGTACGATCGTCAGGTATTATATCAAAACCATTTGGAACACCAACAGTATTCCGAGAAACGCTGAATAAGGATAACCAGAGGAGATTTGAATTGAATCCATTACCCAATGCTACATATGGTACAGAAAACACGTCAATGGATGAACCTACTATCAAACTAGATCGTAAGAAAGTAATAAAACAAGAGAGAGAACGTGAAAGAGAAAGAGACACAATACAAACACAGTCAATTAAACGTGAGAAAATCCCATTAACACGTAAAAGTCTTAAAACATTTACTACCACCACCAATACCCCTAAAATCAAACTAGAGACAAGTACAAGAGCAACATTACAACCAATACTTAAACATACACCACGTATATCCATTTCTAATGATTGGTTTGAAGAGCATAATTTAGAGAGATTACTAGAACAACAGAGACATATTGATCCCGTTACAATATTTGGCCAACCTCCACAGATGCAATTAGAGCAATTTACAGGTGAAACACTCAGTGATTGGGAATACAGTGAAAGTGAAGAACAACTAATTCAATACCGTAATTCTATGAAATTTGTATAGTTAACGTGTCAGTAAACAAATAACCGTAAAGGGAAAGAGCGCCATATTAAAAAATTTGCTTTTGCTTTGATTTTATTTTGTATTTTCTCAGTGGTGTTTTACAACTGTTACTGTGTTGATTTAGTTATTAGTATTTAGTATTATTAGTATTGGTTAGTATTACTGGCTATACTCTAAGTCTTTCTATCCACTACACAGTGCAATGCAGATCCATGCCGATGAGAATGAAAATATCCCACTCAATTCCCGTGTTAAGGAGGGGAATATTGTCCATTCATCAAGGGAACGAAGGGTTTTAGGTGGTAAAGAAAATATCAATAATAATAATAACAACACTAATACTTTAACTAACAATGCAATGAGTGTAACGCTGGAACGACACAATCATGGTATTGTTGAAAATCAAAATCAAAATCAAAATCTTCATATTTTAAAAGAAATTGATGATGAAGGTAGTCATTTAACTGCTATTAGTGGTACAACTATTTGTTCACCATTTATTACAAAACATGTTGAAATTAATCATAATAATAGTAATAATAATAATAATAATGAAGAAGATACTAATGAAAAGGAAAATATACCAAATACATATGAAGAAATTGAGGAAGATAAATCAATAATGGAAAGAACTGATGAACAAATTTTAGATGAAAGTAGACGAATGTCATTAAAGAGAACTGCTCCATTAGATGATGATGATGGTGAACTAATGGATCCTGATCAAACTCAAGAAATTAAAAGAGTTAGAGTTGAAAATGAAATAAATGATATAGTTGATGTTGATGTTAATGTAGATGTTGATGAAACTGATGCAATGAATGAATTAAATCAATTGGATGAATTAAATGAAATAAATGAACTAGATGATGTCACTGAAGTACAGCATGCAAGAAATCAAGTAAGTGAGGAAAATTGGGATGATTTAGATTCAGGTGATTTTGATGATCCATTAATGGTAAGTGAATATGTTAATGATATATTTGAATATTTACATGAGCTTGAATTGAAAAGTATGCCAGATCCAAATTATTTACAGATGCAAAGAAATTTAAGACCAAAGATGAGATCAATTTTAGTCGATTGGATTGTTGAAGTTCATCTCAAATTTAAATTATTACCTGAAACTTTATATTTAGCGATTAATATAATGGATAGATTTTTATCAAAGGAATTAGTTCAAGTTGATAGATTACAATTATTAGCAACTGGTGCAATTTTCATTGCTGCAAAATATGAAGAAGTTTATTCACCTTCAATTAAAAATTATGCTTATGTTACAGATGGTGCATTTACAGAGGATGAAATTTTAGGTGCTGAAAGATTTATACTTGAAATTCTTAATTTTAATATGAGTTATCCAAATCCAATGAATTTCTTAAGAAGAATTTCCAAAGCTGATGATTATGATGTTAATAGTCGAACAATTGGTAAATATTTATTAGAAATTACCTCAGTTGATCACAAATTTATTGGTTATTTACCATCATTATGTGCAGCAAGTGCAATGTTTATATCAAGGAAAATGATTGGTAAAAATGATTGGAATAATAATTTAATTCATTATTCTGGTGGTTATAAAATAAGTGATTTCCAAAATATTGTTTTAATGATAATGGATTATTTAATTAGTCCAATTATTCATGAAGAATTTTTTAAAAAATATGCATCACGTAAATTTATGAAAGTTTCAATTTTAGCTCGACAATGGGCTAAAAAGATTAATAGAGAAGGTAAAAATATCTTAGAAGATGATGTATAGAAATAAATAAATAATTTAAGAATAATATTATATAGCTTTAACTATAATTTTTAATTCAAATGCTAATCAAATCACAAAAATTATGATCTTGGTTCCCAATTATTATTATAAATTGGCTTTTCTCTCTTTGCAGCAATTAAATTTAAATCTTGATATTTATAACCATAATATGTAAGTCCAACGGGGATAGCAGCAAGGAATAAAACTGCAAAACCTGCAGATTTTAAGTTAAATCTATAATGTTTGATTAAATTTTCTCTAAATTCACTGAATTTTTCAACTTCCTTATCAGCATGTAAAACTATAGTAAAAAAACGTAACAAATGTTAGTATAACTAATTAATCTCTATAAGAATAGATAACTTAATACATACGATGTCTACCAAAATGACCAGCCATGATTGTCCTTACTCTTTAAAAGAAATCTTGTGATAAACACCCCTCAATTCAAATTCATGTTGTTAAAAAGTGAGGAAAAGCTAATTAAATAAAAGTTTATTAGATATTATCACGGTGCACGGAATACCACTTTTAAGCACTTTACTTCCTCTTATATTAAGGCAATGTTTAGGAGGTTATATAGTAGTAAAGTAGTTGATTATATATCATTATTCCCAAATAGTATTAAGAGGAATAATGCAATTGATGTTTTTAGATTAAATACTAAAAATTTAAGGAAAGAATATCGTCAATTACAAAGTATTTCACATCCTGATTTAAATAATGATAATAATGATGAACAATCATCAATAATTAATAAAGCTTATAAAACTTTAAATGATCCGTTAAGTAGATCACAATATATTTTAATGAAATATTCAGGTATTGATTTAATTAATGATACAATTGGTAAAAGTATGCAATTTGAGGATAAGGAAATGTTAATGGAAATGATGGAAATTCATGAACAATTAGAGAGTATTGTTAATGAAGATGATGTTAATAAATTAAAAGAGGAAAATAATTTACGTATAAATGAACTTATCAAGAAATTAGATGAATGTTATGAAAGGAATGATTGGGATTTAGCTGCAATTACAACAATTAGGTTAAAATATGCTTATAATATTAAAAATGCATTAAAGGAATGGGAAATGGGTAAACCAATTGCATTAACACATTAATATTGGTGTATATACTTGATTATATTATATATAATTGAATACAAATTAAAGTAACATAAATTATAAATTAAAGTATTAATATCAAACAAAAATAATTAACGGATTTTTTTTTTTTTTTTCATTTTTTCAAATTTTTCATCATGTATAAGAAAGAAAGAGTTAAATTAAGAAAAAGTATTATAGGAATAACAAAAAAGATATTGAATTAGTAATAGTAATAGTATTAAAATTAGAATTAAGATTAAAGTGTGGGAAATAACGAAAAAGAATAATAATAATTGTCACAAATGGATGAAAGATTGGGGGAGGGTATCAAACTGAAATGATTAAACTTCAAAGACTTAGTTATAATTATCAACTGGTTGTAAACCATTTTTAACATCTGAACGGGCATTAACTGGTGTAAAAGATAAATTACCTGAAGGAGCATTATTTGCAACAACTGGAGTATTATTATTAACATTATTACCACTAATTGGTTTATTAAACCAAGCAACAAATTTATTTTGCTTTTTAATTGGAGTTTGTTCAATATCAACATTTTTTGATTCATAATTTTGATTTGAATCATAATTATCATTATTTGAAATTGAATTTTTATTTGAACTTTTAGTCCATTTTGCAAATGAACCTGAAAGGAATAAAAGATTAAATAAAATTAAAAAGAATGAAGTCCAAGCAACTGCCATTGTCTTTGTACCAAAATTAGTATCAGCTGCACCATCATCTCTAAACTTTGAACGACCTCTAGAGTATGCAGCAGTTGATAATGCAATACCAATAATTGTGAAAATAATTGCACCAGTATAAATAATCCAAAATAATGAAGTGAAAACAGCATTTGGAATGAAAATATGTAAGAAATATGGTAACATTGAAAAAACAACAAATGCTAAACCAATTAAAGTGAAAGCCCAACCAATTCTACTAGTATAATAATAATAATTGGAATGATCAATAAAAGATGATGGTAAACCTTCATTTGAATTAAAATTTCTATCAGGAGAGAAAGGATAAGCAGCAACTGCATGAGTACAATTAACATTATTACCATTTTCAACTGCACATAAACCATAATTAGTCCATCTACAACGTGAATTAAAAGGAGCACCAGGATATTTGGAACAATCAGTTTCTAACCAGTACAGTTTCTTTAAAATTGATTTTTCAACACCACCTGTAAGAATTGTAAGGAAAAGTGTTAATGCAGTACCTAAGAGGAGTAAAGTTGCTATTGTAGCTGAAATATTTCTAAAGATTCTCATTTGATTATTAAAGAGTTTAGTTTTTGTAGAAAGGAAGAAAGTGAATTAAGAGATAGAAATAATAAAAGTTAATAAACAAATTACAAACAAACAAGATAGAATAAAATGTAGGATAGGAAAAAGATATATGACAATATTACAAAATAAAATAAATTTAATTATAAGATGACATAAAAAAGGTTTATTGTGACAATAACAATTGACCAAAAGTAGTAATGCAATATAATAATATAAACAGGATATGAATGTAATAAATTAAAAGAACAAGACAATCAAACAGAACAGAACAGAAACTTTAAAAAATGAAAAAAAATTATTTTCTGTCAAATGTCATCTTATATTATTATTATCAATGTCATCACCTTATCTTATTATTCATATTACTACCAATTAATTTCTTCCTTACCATTACTCTTCAGCCATTCATTACTCTTCTGAAAATGACCTTGTGTAAAGAATCCTCTATATGCACTTAATGGACTGGGGTGTACCCCATATAATAGTAATTTACCATCTTTCCCTTCTTTAACACTATTAACTACTTTCTCAGCTGGTTTACCCCATGCTATAACAACAACTACTCTCTGCACTGCCATCACCCTCTGCAACACTGTCATGGTGAACACCTCCCAGCCCATTTTCGCATGAGAATGTGCCTGTCCCTTTCTAACAGTTAATACAGTATTAAGTAATAATACACCCTGTTTTGACCATCGAGTTAAATCTCCATTGTTAATGTTAATGTCTGTACTTGGATAATCATTATTAACACCTTTGAAAATATTCTTTAATGATGGTGGTAGTTTAATACCTTCTCTAACAGAAAATGCTAATCCATTTGCTTGATTAGGTCCATGATATGGATCTTGTCCAATAATTATTACTTTAATATCATGTAGGGAACAATCATTTGTCCATTTATAGATATCCTCTCTTGGTGGATAAACTATACCTGTCTCTTTACTTAATGATTGTTTCAGTTTAATGAAATATTCTTTAGTAAATTGATCCTTTAATAGAGTAAACCATTCATCAGGTATATACTTTATCTCTTCATCAAGTAATTCAATAGTTTCTTCATCTAGAGATTTAATAAATTCTTTCTTAACTTCACTCAATTCTACCTCTCTCTTTGATTCTTTCTTTACCTCTTCATCTTTCTTTGCTTTCTTACTCACAGTGAAATACTCACTGATACTCCTCTTCATCTCTACCTTCAAGGAAAAACACTAGCTTATTCTAACTGTAACTTGACTTATATTACAACGCGATTCATTAATATTATACTTTAGTGTATACACATTCAAGACTACAAACAATGTCAAAATGGTCATTATGGACATCACAATCAACTACAAATCCAACAGAATCAACAATTGATCAACAACAACCTGATGCAGCAAAATCAAATGTTTCATCATCTCCAACTCCTTCCCTTAATGAACCACAAGATTCAAATATCTCAAATAATATTGTATTGCCCTCAATTGAAGAATCATTAAATAAACCTCCAATTTATTATAATTTCATACCATCAATACTTATACCATCAAATTCCTTATATATTAAATCAAAACCAACAATTTTCAAAAGAGTTTTAATTATTGGAGTTCATGGATTTTTCCCAAATAAAATGATTAGACCATTAATTGGTGCACCAACTGGTACATCAATGAAATTTACTCAAGTTGCTGAAATGGCAATACAAAATTGGTCATTAGAGAATAATATGAAAGTTGAAATTCAAAAAATTGCATTAGAGAAAGAAGGTAAAATACTTAATAGAGTTGATTTCTTTTTCGAAATTTTGAAAAATTCAATTGATGATATTAAAAAGGCAGATTTTATATTCGTTTGTTCTCATAGTCAAGGTTGTCCTGTTAGTATTATATTAATGAATAAATTAATTGAATTTGGTTTAGTTAATACAAATTTACAAAAAATTTCAATTTTAGGTATGGCAGGTATTAATATTGGTCCATTTTATGGTATGGATAAATCACTTTTCATGAGAGCTTATTCAACAATTGAAAATGATTCATTAATGGAATTATTTAAATTTCAAAATTTTGAAAGTTTACAAAGTAGGAAATTATTAGAAAGTTTGAAAAAATTAGTTATTAATGATGTTAAAATTATATTAGTTGGTTCAATTGATGATCAATTAGTACCTCTTTATTCTGCATTAGCTTCACATATTCAACATCCAAATATTTTCAAAGCCGTATATATTGATACATCATCAAATACTCCATCATTCCTTTCAAGAATTTTAAAATTATCATGTATTTTAATAAATAATGGATATTCAGATCATGATTTTATTAAAGAAATTTCAACTCCATTAGCTGGTCCAATTACAGGTGGTGGACATTCGAGAATTTATAATGATTCAAAAGTTTATAAATTAGCATTAGATTTTTCATTGAAAACATATTCATCATCAAATGCAATAAATCAATCATTAAAATTTAAACCATTTGATATAACTAAATTAGGTAATAATTCAAATCCATTTATTTTACCTTGGTGTACAAGAGGTTTATTCTTTGAAGTTATTAAAAAATTACCAAATGGTAGAAGTGAAATTGATAAAGTATTTAATGAATTTAATCAATGGAATCCACAATCAAAAATTTTGAAAAATGTTAAATACAGACTTAATGGTATTAAGGCTAAGTTATAATACAGTGAATGTTACGGAATACACCCCCCTCGCTAAGAGTTTCCCTCCGTTTTTTTTTTAATTGAGAGTGAGAAAAATTTAAAAATTATCTCGGAAATGCCATTTTTTCAATTTTCAATTTTCAGTTTTTCAATCTTTTCTTTTTTCTCAATTGGAAAATAATGATTAGAATCGAAAACGGTCCGTTGTTGATCTTATGATGATTCTTTATTTTAATTTCTCTTCTCTTTCCTTTTCTCCCCTTCTAGCCAATGACTGAATCTGCATCTCAAAAAATATCAACAGCAGGGGGGTTTATAGCTGGTGGTTTAGCAGCATGTGGTGCAGTTACATTTACAAATCCAATTGAATTAGTTAAAACTCGTATGCAATTACAAGGTGAATTATCTAAAAATTCAAATGTTAAAAAAATTTACAAAAATCCTTTTCAAGCTTTATCATTAATTTATAAAAATGAAGGTATTAAAGGTATTCAAAAAGGTTTAGTTTGTGCATATATTTATCAATTAGGTTTAAATGGTTGTAGATTAGGATTATATGAACCAACTAGAAATTTAATTAATTCATTTTTTTATCCAAATGAAATTAATTCAAATAAAATTCAAAATATACCAATTAATATAATATCAGGTGCAATTTCAGGTATTGCAGGTGCAATTATTGGTTCTCCAATGTATTTAATTAAAACTAGAATGCAATCTTATTCACAATCAATTAAAATTGGTGAACAAACTCATTATACATCAGTTTATCAAGGTTTATCATCAATTTATAAAAATGAAGGTATTAAAGGTTTATTCCGTGGTGTTGATGCAGCAATTTTGAGAACTGGTGCAGGTTCAGCTGTTCAATTACCAATTTATAATTTTACTAAAAATGAATTATTACAATTTGATTTATTTGATCATGGTCCTGCATTGCATTTATCTGCTTCAGTTATTGCAGGTTTTGGGGTTGGTATTGTAATGAATCCTTGGGATGTTATTTTAACTAGAGTTTATAATCAAAAGGGTGATTTATATAAAGGTCCATTAGATTGTTTTATTAAAACTGTTAAATCTGAAGGTTTTGGTGCTTTATATAAAGGTTTTGAAGCACAAATTTTAAGAATTGCTCCTCATACTGTTTTAACTTTAATGTTTATGGAACAAACAATGCCATTAATTTATAAAGTTGAAAAAATACTTTTATAAATTGTATAATAGAATATAATTAATTTTTAAAAAATATAACAAAAGTATACCTATTCATCTCTATTGTAGGATAATATACCACTACTTGCATTATTTACTTCATCATTATCACCATCTCTAGTATTGTTATTGTTGTTGTTATTATTATTATTATTATTATTATTATTATTATTATTATTATTATTATTATTAT